>VXBA01003660.1:414020-494421 GCA_013399895.1 Serilophus lunatus | reverse complement strand
TGCCGGCACCGGCACCGCCCGGGGCAGGGAGAGCGGATCTCGGACCTGGGGTGGCAGCGGTTGAGATCCGCCTGGGTGTGAGGGCAGCCGGGGCATCCCAGCGCGAGCAGCGTGAAGGGATCCCACAAACGCAGAGTAAATTACGTTGCAAAAGAGCGCTGAGGTCGCCGAGTCCAGCTTGTGACCGAACGCCGCCAAATCAAGTAGTCTGTGGCACACAGTGCCACGTCCAGTCTTTCCTTGAACACCTCGAGGAACAGTGACTCCGTTGCCTCCCTGGGGAGCCCATTCCAATGTCCAGTCGCCCTTTCTGTGAAGACAGTCCAACCTCAACCTCCCTTGGCACAGTCCTCTCCTCCTGAGGGTGTGGGTGTCCCGGGCCCGGAGCTCACCCGGGCAGGGCGGGAGCGGGCGGTCCCAGTCCCTGCGCTGTGAGGGGACCCAGAGGATCGCAGGGAGGAGCCCGGGCCCCGCGGGCACTGGGGGTCCCCAGGACATGAGGGAGCCCGTGGCCCTCGAGCCCTGAGCACGGCCCTGTCCTCTGCCCTGCTGCCCCCTCCCTCTGTTGAGAGGATGGGAACATCTGCCCTCTGTGCTGCCCCAAGCCTCGGCGGAGCCTGCAGGGAGCTGTGTCCCTCTCGATGGATCAGATCCTGATCCCCCAGTTTCTCCCCATTAGAACACCCCGCTGCCTGTGCTTGACTGCCAGGCAGAGGTCTGATGTTCAGCGTTGTTCCCACGTTAAACACTAACTGAACCTCTAAGGTTTCTCCTTCCTCATAGACCTCTTTCCTGCAAGACCTAGATACTTATATTAGCTGATTTGATAAATTCAATTCCTGACTGCAAAATATTTCCTTAGTTATGAAAAATTATAATCGTTTAGCCAGATATTCAGCAAAGAAACCTGGGTAGATCTATCTCCTTTTTAAAATACAATATCCAAGATTTGAGACCACTGCAAGAACTGAGGAGACTTCTGAAATTCTCCTGTGCCTAATACGCCGCGGTTCTGCTGAAGACTTCCCTAAGACAGATGGCATATTGCTGCCTCCCTTGGACTCAGCCATCGTCCTGCTGACACGGTCTTGTTGGCTCACAGTCCGTAAGCAAAGCGTGCAAGATGCAGAAATTTCAAAATCAATTTCAGGACCAAAAAATACATAAATATATCACAAGGCTTCATGGCAATGTGTTGCCATTTTGATGCAATGACCCTGTGCCCATCAGACTCCATTTCAACTAATGTATGTTTGTGCATCTTGAGTAAATTAGTTTTGTAAAACCAATCAATTCCATAAGCCATGACAGATCTTTTTTCCGTGCTTTGAAATTGAGATGGACATCCAGAATTACACTATGCGCCACAAAATTATTTTCTTGTAAGTAGAGCAACAATACCTGCTGCAAATATACTGACCCTTTTCAACTAACTGCTCCAGAGATGCAGCAAGTGATTCCTTTTGTTCCTATCCCAGAATTAACAACATGAATCACTTGAGGGACCAGGTAATACCAGCAATGTATTTTTAACTACATTTCACATTAATTTAGCAAGGGGAGGCAAGAAGGCAAGCTGGTACTATGACCAACAACTGCCTGCATATAGAAAGAGTTTAAGAACCACTGATTTAGTGCTCAGTAGAGTAAATTTTGTATCAGAAATCCTGTATTCTAGTGGTGAATTTGCTGCAGTCTGTGTGGTCTAATGCAGATCCCTCTTCTGAGTGCAGTTGTCTCCATTGATAAAATGGATCAGTGATGTTCAGCTTTCTAAACTGTTGTTGTGCACAGCTTTAAAGCTGTAAAATCTTCCAAAATAAAAGATATAGTAGGTTTGTTTCTGCAAGGATGATTATATTGTGAAATCTGTATGATATTATAGATAATAGTTATAAAGCTCATCAAGATTTGTAAGATAGAGCAATAATTATTCCTGTAGCATTTTCTCAGTTGCAGATTTCAATGAGCCAAAGATGGATAAGGACATTCAGATATCACACTAGGAATTAAAAGGCAGGATTTTTGGACCTGCCTTCTAATTTTCAGCCCTCAAATTTGGCAATTCAGTTTTGGACACCGGGTGGCCATCACAGACATCAGTTGAAGCTGTACATTCTTGAGTCTTGCTAAAAAATAAATAAAGGGTTTAAATTTGGACCCTCTTATTTTAAGAAATATATGGACTTAAAAAAACCTGCCTTAAATTGGACTTAAAGAAACTGCCTTAAATTTCATAAAGAGTTGATAACACTCAGATATGTGCCATATCTCACTCCTGAGGGTATGCTCAGTCCACTCCACCAAACTGCCCACATCCATCCTCAGACAGAACTCTGTTGTGACAGACACTGGGAACCACACTTTTCCTGCTTATAGTCCATGGTAATGATTTCTTTATTTAATATATCTAAGAAAGCTGTATTAATCTAAGTGTTATTTTTAGTTGGAATAAAGTGCAGATTGTATATATTTAATGTGCTGAAATGAGGCTGTAAGCACCATATTGTGTCTTTTACCCCTCACTACTTTATTTCCTTACTTAGCAGTATGTCTAGAGAAACCAGCATGTGCTGAGGATTGCGAGTCACTCGTGGCCCTTGGCTCCCTCTGATCCATAATAAAGCTACAGATTGAGAGAAAAACAATCACCAACCATGAGAGGGAAAGGGATGTTATTTCCTCTTCTGGAAATAGGATAAAAACCAAGAAGCAAAAGAGTGTTTAACTAGAGAAGAGAAGTACCAGTCGCCAAGATCTTGTAGCCTGTGTATTTCAGATGGAAGCCTCTTAAAAATTATATAAGATTCCTAGAATAGTTAGTCCCTATACCTGCCAATTCCACTGTTTTGATGGTAGAATCCTGTTTTTATCAATAACCAGCCAGATTTTCAGATGAATGGCCCTACAGACTATTTTCTGGACGTAGCAGACTCAAAGCATATGTGATGTGTGGCCAATCTTTGCAGGCACTGGGAGCCCAGGGTGTGCAGAACATGTTGTACTTGTGGTGCAGGCACAGCCAGCAGCACATGCACAGGAGGTTCCCCAGGATTCCCACTGGTTTCTTCATTAAAAATGTCAGCAGGTACAAGGAGCTGTGGAGGTTGTACTGCCCAGCAGGGATACTGTCTATCACCTTGTCCTTGTTGAGGCCTACCTGGTCTCATCCCAAATTGGAATTTTTCCTTATCCTGTGGGATGTATTAATGGAATGTTCCAATGTACAAATTGTCCTAATAGCAAAGCTTATTGAACCATTCTCCAGTTTTGTGTTGAAAATCATATTAGTGTAAAAATACTAAAAAAAATCATCCTTTACCTTCTTTTCTTTACAAAAAAAAAAGTTGAAGAAAACATGAATTTATTTTTTATGAGTATTTTTAAAGCCACTTTGAATTTAAATGGGATAGCACATGCAACCATCTGCTCCATTTCCTCAAGGTCTTTTAGAGGATATCTTTTCCTGAACAGTATTCCTCTACAACAGTGCAACAAATATAAGACATTAACTTTCTTAGAACTTGCACCTTTGCTCTACTGAATTTCTTTATGGCTATTACATCTTTAAGGCATTTTACATGTCTTAGGTAAGTGGCATGATGTACAATATCTGAGTAAATATTTCAGTTCACAGATATTGTCCTGTCATTATAGATTTATTACATCATGGACTACCTTAGCTCTTGTTTGTGTGTATAAGGTATTTATTCATTTTCTGTTTATTACCAGTATAATTTTTTGTTTATTAACTGGCTGCTTCCTTAAACGTCCTAGACATCATATTACCAGCAATAGTCATAAATAATGTAAAAACTGAGCACTTCCATTTAAGTGACTGGTTTCTAAACAAGTAGTTGTTGCACTTATTTTGACCTGACAAACACATAACCTAAACCAGTTGCAGGCCTTTAAATGTTTAGGTATTGCAAGTCCAAGGAAAAATTGTAGAAAAGTGATCTTGTTTGTTTGTTTGTTTTTGACAATACAATGAGATATGTGACATCTGTTAAATTTCAGCCAAGGTAAAAATTGAGAGATAGCCCAAAGGAGTAGTTTCCAAGCTAATTTCAAGAGAGCAGAGACTGCAGCAATCCTCTTCCAAGTCTTGGAATATGCACAGAATGCCTTAGAGGAAAGTCATAGCCTGCATGCAGTGTGTTATGTAGTTAAATTAACAGCATTGTAGCAGCTCAGTTACAAAAATTTTTTAGCATCTCTAAAAACCAAACTTTGTGGGACAGTTGCATGTCCAATGTGTAGGCAGCGCTGGCTGTGCTTTTACTCACACCAACTAAAACGTGTGCCACGAGCAGCAGCTCCCTCTCCTCTGTTCGGGGAGGCAGTGCCGTACCCCAGGTCCTACCCAAGATATTCTGTCACCTGCAAACCAAACAGCACGGCTGCAGATCAGCTCATGTTGCTGCGAGAGCTGGCTGTTCAGACTGGCAGCTGTGGGGAGATTTGTGCTGCTTGCATTATTTCTGGAGAGCCTGGGCAGAAGCCTAATGACAAACACTGCATCCTGCAGGAGTGAAAAGCTGAATCGGGGCTTCCGAGTGATTGCAGATTATGAAATGCTGCACAAGGCTGGAGTGGAGCTGGCGTGTGCTGCACTGCACTGCAGAGAAAGGCAGAGTTGGAGCAAGAAGCAGTTCTTTTACTGTGGGTGCCAATAGTACAGGACTATTATACTGTGAAGTTCTTTTGAAAAATTAATAGTGTGCTTGATGCTTCACCTTTCTGGTGAATCTGAGAATTTCCACCTGTTAAAATAACTGCTCTTGCACATAAATTTTCATGCTCTACAGACTCAAGTTTATGTCATGTTTATTGAAAGGGTAATTTGAAAGAGGCTGCCAGGAAAATATTGAGCCTTTAAGGCTTAATAAGCCCAGGGAAATTTGTTTGAATGATGTAATGAATCCAACTTGTTAATTTAGCTCAGTTTGGTTCTTATTGCTGATAGTGGAGTGCTATGAAAATGAAAAGAAAAATTGGTCTAAGAGGTGCAGTACAAATAGAAGTGAAACACACGGTAAACTCCCCCAAGGTATTTATTCTTTAATCTTCTCTAATTTTAACTGCTTTTTCTAGTCTTATTTTCCTACCTGGTTTTTTTTTTCAGTGTGATCCAGATCTCAACATTATCAAGTTCTTATCTCTCCGTCTTTCCTTAAAGCCTCTGGGAAAGCTTTGATTAGATCAGTAGAGATGTCACTTGAGTCATACTTCATGTGACAGCTCAATAACCAGCCTTTATGAGAAGAAGCATAGTATTAGAGCACAAAAGAGAGGAACCATGAGCCTAGAGTGAGAGAGGTTTAAGCAGCAGGTCCTTATCCCTCAGTGTTCACTGCTCTGACCCAGATGGTCTTTCATGGGACTCATTTTATGTGTGATGTACAACCAGATTATCTGTCAGTCCTGTACACATTTCTCAAGTCCCACTCAGCTTTTCTCACAGCCCTTCTTGAGGGGCATTTTTCTGGAAACTCACAGGTTGAGGTGTTTGAGTACAAAGCTGGTAATGGGACCAAAAGTCACTCCTAGAGAACCTGTGGCTCATCTGCTGGCCAAGGGACCATGTAATCGCTCCTTCCATAAGAAACCACCTTAAAAGACCAAATCTTTCACAACTCTGCATATTTGCATCACAACAAGCTGACAGGGTGGAAAAACACTCATCAGCAGAAAACAAATTAAGCTGGATAGACTTGTGGCATGTGCATAAAGCTGGGTAAACTCAGACAGCAGCAGCAGTTTCTCTGCTGCTGCTCAACCAGGGCTCTTCTGCTTGGCACTGTGGAGGACAGGCATCCCAGGGGCCACAGTCACTGGCACTATCTAGTGCAAACTCAGGAGGGTTCAAAGTCTCCACAGGGGAAATCGAGGCCCCAGGCACTACTTAGTTGAAATCTCACCTGCATAGTTGTTATTGCATTTTATTTTTGTCAGAAAGGCTGTGTCCGTGTCTGAATAATGACACAATTCAAGCTGAATCAAGGGAGAGTAAATTGCCTTTTACTGCCAGATACATTCAGTGCAAAGACTCAGTATTCATTTGAGCCTGTGAAAAGCTTGGTGTGGGAGAGCTGTCTGGCATTATGTAAAAGAGAATCTGATTTTCCAAATAATACACATGCATTGTAACCACCAAATCATCTTCCTGTAGTGTCCTGTCTAAATCACTACAATTTGTAGCTTCTCTAACAACAGCCTTACAAACCACAGCTTCCTTCAATACATAGCTTTGACACATCTCCCAGCCAGGATGAAAAAATAGCATGTGGCTTTGTGGATAAAAAGCATACATTATTCCTAATCAACCTGAATTCTGACTTTTTCTCCTATTTCCAAGTTCTGCTTTTGCAGTCTTCATAAAGTTTTCTTCATTCAGTTTTCACATATTTACAGAGGAAGCTCCAAAGGATTTAGTCAGAAATAAACAAGAAAATGACAGCAGATCTCATCATGACCTATTGACATGTTCTTTTAAATGTTTTTTTGTCATTTACACAGAATTGACACTCCTTAGTCCTCAGTACTTGTGATTTATCCTGTAAAAACATGTTATTCTATAAAACACTGTATATTATAATGCTTTCTAGGCAGAAATTACATCTTTCCTTGTGTTCAGCACAGTAAGAACTTGATCTGGTTGGGATCCTGGAGCACAACATGAAGTCAAATTCTGCCATGGAAGAGTTCAAGAATCTGAAGTCTGTGGGAGTTTCATCATCTGGTCAGAATAAGCCCTTAAACAGAGCACATATCTCTCTTTCTCATCGTTTTTGTAGACCATATTTACACTATGCTTTTCCCAGTTCCCTGTAGCGCCACCATCCTACAAACCCACAGCTTGTGCAGCTGATGGACACGGAGTGTTACAGCCCTTTTACCCAAAGGCCTTTTAAAAAACATGATCAGCCTGTCATTCAGGTAGAAAATAATAAATTACATACATTTACTGTTTATTTTCACCTAAGTTCCTTTAAATTCCTATTACAGGTATAAACTAGGTTGTTTTCAACCTATGGTTTGCAATTACTTTATTCAAGTTCCTTGAACTCATTGTTCCACAATCTTACAGATACTGCAATCATTCACAAGGACTAAAATTAACCTTGAAATATTCAGTAATGCTCAAAGATAATGCTTCATCATGGTGCTTTTTCTTGTTACTCCTGTTCACTGAATATAAAAGCAGTCAATGTTTTCCTCTCTCAGGAACATATGCATTTCCCTCCTCTTTTCCTTCTCCACTGCCTGTGAGTGTGTTGGCTGCAGTGTGTTGGCTCTGTAACGTGGAGGGTAATTCCAGGGTACACCTCCTAAACTGGCCCATCTCTGCACTGTGCTGAGCCAGCCACAGTGCAGCACATGGAAACTGCCCAATACACGTCAGGGAGATGCACATCAGCATTTTAAAGCTGATTCTTGTGTAGCTAACTGACTGTATAAATCAGTGAATAGAGAGTGATTTGCATAAGTGGCAGGGTATATATGATTCCTTTGGGTTCCCCAAACTCTACTTTATTACAAATGATGAGCCTCAGTAAAATATATAAATTTTATGTACATTTTTGTAAAATGACTGAATTGATTAATTACTTCATTTTATTTATATATTTACATACTTTTAGTGGGGTTCTGCTGCTCCTAGTACCTGCTGAATACTTACAGCTCCATGTAGCACTGAGGTGGAGTTTCAGAGACCACCTGGCTACTTACAGATTGCTGGGTATGGGTGTACTCTGACTCACCCAAAGGTGACCAAGTTACTGTCCCCCTCTCAGGGTCCTGCTGTGGCCTTCTAATCCTGGTAGCCGAATGACAGTGTAGCTGCTCCTCAGTTACTGCAGGGCATAGACCAACATATTAATGCAAACTAGAACTGAGGATTATGCTAATTTGTCAGATTGTGCACTGGAGTGGGGAAACAGGGCAGGGAGCTGGGAAGTGCAGCCTCAGCTGCCATCTCAGCATGACCCGCAGAGCTATAATTCCCATCTTGAACATGAAACCTTATTAAGGCTCTCTTATTTATTTTTACCTGCCCGCTTGCATCCACTTTGAGAAGGGTCTTACCATGATAGTGAGTCCCTGCTGGACCAATTTGCAAGGATTCTTCTCCCTCCTGTATCAGAAAGAAGATACTCTCATGTGCTCAAACCCACTGCTGCTGGCCGTTCAGCCCAGCAGTGACTACCTTCCTTGTACCAGCTGTTGTAAACCCCAAATGGTAATTTCTCTTATGTCTTGGTTTTCTCAGTAAAGCCTACACTTCTGTGCTGGCCAGAGTGGTTTGAGTGCACAGTGCCAGCACACAGGCAGGTTCTTTCAGGTTGCTGGTGCCAGTTCTACTGCTGGGGTGCTGCTACCTTCAATGCAGTTGCCCTACAGCTCTCTGAGAGCCAAAGTGCCACTGCCTGACTGATACAAAGTCAGGTGCTGCCCTGAGGAGGATGCAGCCTTCATCTGCACCTCCACCCTGATAGCCCTGCTGCTCAGTTCGCTCTCTCCTGCCCTGCAATGGAGGCCAACAGAATGGTTCTGTTTCCCCTCCTCCTTGATCTGAAATGGTGTCTTTACCAGAGACAGAAATGGCATGAGAAATCAGCAGAATGCCAGCTGAAGACCCAGGGAATAAGAGGGTTTTGGAGAGCCATGCCAAGTAGCTGGGGCCAGTAGTTGGTTACCTCCCATATGCAAGGTTTTCCTCAGCTTCCAAACTGTGCCCATTGAAGACACCTTTTTGTAGCCCTGCCCTTAGAGCTGTGTCAGTTCAGAAGGGCTCAGCACAGACAGTCCCTAGCATAACCAGGCTGGACGTGTAGGTGATCAGCCAAAAATTAAACAACACTCCTTGTTCTGAGCAGTGAGTTATGAAATACACATTCCTCATGGGGCACTGGGAGTTGCTAAATGAGTTTGTGATAGTCTCCATAGCAATGGGAAAGCATACTAAGAAGAGAAACCACAGAGAAGATGTATGCCTGAGATATGTCTCCTTGACAACAACCCAGGCATGGGATTGAAAGAGCTGCCTGGAGGAGCTAAAGCTGGATCCTCATGTCCTCCTCTCTGAAGTGACTCAGGTCATCAGAAGGGGCTGCTCTAAATAAAAGCAACAAACATCAAGACAAGAATAAATTAAACCACTAACACCAGGAATGAAACTATCACTAATATATGTCTGGATATATCAGTTCCTTTGCCTACTTATATGAATCATATATGATGTTTATATATTCGTATGCTATGAAATCAGTATTCAAAACTTATCAGGCTTATTCTAGGCCATGTAACTGTCTCCAGTCTCTTTGCCTTTCAAGGTATTCCTTAACAACATGATCAGGGGAGATTTTTCTTATAGGACTCCTGCCTTGTTCAGAACAGTGGGCACATGATGTTCACTGAATTGTTGAGTCAATATTTTGTTTCCTTCTTGTTCTTCAATAGCTTGCCTCAGGCCTTCTTTATTTCATGCAGTGCAAATATACAAAGACAGAATAAATTCCCTCATGACAATTTCTGCAGCAGTTATTACAGCAACAAGGTTAAATGCTACCAAACTGGAATAATGCTAAAAATACTACCAAAAAAAAATCAAAAAATCTGCAACTACAAAGGCAAAAATGCAGGAAGCAGCAAGTCAAAACTGTTCTCCAGCTGTGCCACTCACCAGCTCGCCTGCAGTCAGCTAATCCAGCTGTTACTTTTGCCCTCATTTCTCTTTCTGTTTACCCAGATTTTGATACATTCCTCCAGCCCAGCAGTACTGGAAGGCTTCTCTCACATCTCTTTTGCTGAGTCCTCAGCCCCTTCAGAGAGAGCCTGTGATAGCTGTGTGTTCTGAAAAGGGGCTGAAATACTTGGTGCAATCTAAAAAGGCAGGTCATCATTCAACCCTAACAGATACTGCCATACAGATTTGGGATTATAATTTAAAAACAAAGTGCAGGGCCCTGGTTTATTTTTCAATTGGTTGCTGAGTATTAAGCAAAGTCCATACAATGGTTTCTTGAGTCAATGGTGAAGATAATTCATGATATTTTCAGGCAGAGTATCTCAGTGCAGGAAGTTCTGTCATTTTTATTTTAAATTAAAATAAGATCTGAGTTGATAGAGGTATTATTGAAATTAAATCCTATTGTTTCTCTCATGTTGCTTATAATTAAAGGAAGTAATTGCTCTTTGATTGTTTAGGTGATTTAAAAAGAATTCCATTGTTATCCTATTCCAGCTGAAGGGTGCAAATCTCACAGGACCATTGAATAGCTCCAGCCATGTTCCTCCTCCCTCCATCCCTGCTGAATCTTCCCTTCCTTGGGGTTTTCAATATTCCCTGGAAGCCAGGAGAAGCCTGTGAAATCTCCTGCAGCATGTTGGCAGAGAGGGCTTTACTAGCAGTCAGCTTAAAAAAACAAAGAAAAAGAAGAAAAAGGGAAACCACACTCAGCACCTGGGGCTCAGCATGCTCTAGTCTGGAAGTGATAGGTTCCTGAGACAAGAGGCTTGCTTAGGAATCATCTCTTCCCTTAGGTCAACTGCTGCTGAATCCTGACAGGTCATTCTGGGCAACAGTTTGCCCCTGTGAGAGGGAAAGGGTCACCAAGGCTTAAGGATGAATTTGCTGAGAGCTGAGCTCATCCTACAGATGTAGTTGCTGGGATGGTGTAAAGTACAACATTGACTTTGGGCTCAGCCAGCACATTCTCTGCTAGCAGTCATCATTATTACCCTTTTGATCTTTCTGAACATATTTTTCATTTTCTACACAAAGCATGGGATTTATGTTGCATTTAGCCCAAAGCTGCACACACTGCCTCTGCTCCCTGAGGAAGTTTTTCTTCCATGGTGTCATCAGCGACTTGGACCTGGCTACTCTGGGCACTGTGTGCAGACACTTGTGTGCCAAGTGAAAAAGAACAATGGCAAAATGTCTCGGAGGCTGCTAACAAGACAGACGGTGGTGCGCAGGGTGCCTGCATGGGAAGCCAATTAAATACACAACACTTGAAGAGAGTTCAGAACACATTCAGTGTCAGAGCACATGGGACAGTCCCAGAAGAGACAGCACATCAAAAAAACAGGGATTTCCTTAATGCCTTTTGTCTGTGTGAGCAAAGTTGACAGTCTTCCTAAGCCCTGGCATAGATCTTGCTCACATTGTGTGAGTAATACCATTTGTCTTGTGGCAAGAAATGACTCTGTCTGCTTTGGTTCATTCAGCCTTGCAGCTCACCAACCCGGGGTGCCTTTTGCTGTTGCTGCAATGCAATCAGCGCTGGAGGAGGGAGCAACAGCTCAGCAACTCCCTATGGAGTGCACCTCTACCAGACTCTGGGGGTAGTTCAAGCTCTTCAGAAGTCAAATATTCTCCTTGAAGTTTAGAGGATTACATGCATAAAGATCAATATGGCCCAGCCTGACACAGTGACAGGAGTTCTATGTCTCAATTGACTTCAGCTGAGCTGCAGGTAAGCCGTGCAAGAGAGGGGACGTTGGGAACACGAACGTGAACGCACAGAAAAATGCCTTTTCTCCTTCCTCTGCTTTTCAGAGTTGTTGTTTTCTTTAATTGAAACAGAAGATATGAAAGGGGAGCACTAAACAAATCAACAAAAAACTCAGCTTAAAGAAAGTATGCATGAATATCCCAACCTCAGGCTTGTAAAGAATCAGTATTCATTCTGTACCAGATGTGGCAAGTGCAACAGTAGCATTAAGGCTACTCAGGATATTATTAAACTATCAAATAAGAGAGGAAATTGGAATACAATTGCTATTGTAGGCCACAGACAGACCTCAGCCATCTGTGGCAAGATTTTTCACTTAAGGACTGTGGTAAGGGAGAACACAAAGGTTTTCACTTAGCAGGGTGAAGGAATTGCACAGAATTTTTGGTCGAAGGAACATCTAACCCCTGGTAGTCAGGCTCTCCCCTATATGGTTCTCTAACAGGGAATTTGTCTCCATACCTCTAACATGAGTACCTCACTCTTCTGTATGAATCTCCACCAATTCCTTCAGTATATGTCAAGTTTATTTTTTACTCTAAGCTGAAACAAAAACATAGTATCGCAGCAAAACAAAAAACAACACTGTGCTCCAGCTCCAGTCTGGGCTTCATTTGTTAGAAACAGCATCTGGATCCAGATTGTGCAAATTGCCTAGTTCTTTATAAAAAGCCAACCTGTAAGCCTTGCAGCAGATATCTCGTCCAAAATGTATCCAAAATTGTTGAGTGTGAAGACGTGGCCTGTCACAGAGAGAGCACAAACTTGGATGGCTTCTGGTGAGACATTGGGAAATGTGAAACGAAAAACTGAGTTGGAAAGCAAATGAGAAGAAATGACTCAATACACTGCCTGTCAGATATAGAAGTGATTTTCAAAGTGATAATAGCTGAAAGTAAAAAAAATACATAGTTTTTACAGATGCAATCAGAGTCCCTACCTGGCACAAATTCATTACAGCACTAGAATAACCCCAGGGTTGAACCAGGGACTGGAGGTTTCAGGTGATAACTTTTGACAGATCAGAATTTCTCCTTCTCCCCCAAGAAGACAAAACTCGTAGCAAGCATACTCTGAGAGCTGCTCCACATACTGGAGGCTCTCGGCACTGGCCAGCCTGGGGACCCTACTCCTACTGAACTCCATTGATTCTCCTTTCACATCACACCTCTCCCTTTCCTCTCTCAGCCAGCTGTTGTGCCCTGGTTTTGTTTTCAGGTGCGGTCCATGACCCTGCACATTACAGACATCACGCAAACACCTCCAGTCACTGAAAGCAGCAAGCTTTTCCGGCAGCCTGAAAAAGCTTGCCATGGGCCAGCAGGGTCAGCTGCTATTTGCCACCCACAGATGCTATTAGAGACCAAGATGGTGAGCTCAAACTTGGATTAATTTTCTTTTGATGTCAATAGGTCCGGATGAGGCTGTCAGCCCACTCCCACCACGTGGAGCAGATCCCAGTACCTCTCAGAGTGCTGGGAACCCCTAGATCCCCACTCCTGGTCACAGCTTCAGCAGAAACCAGTGTGAAAGGGCTCCCTCCTGCCATGCCCGTGCAATTCTTACTGTCATCAGCAGATGGCCAAATATTACCACACATACATAACATTTATATCCTAAAGGGCACATAACTGGGTAGAAAACGCTTTTCCTTGCCAGAAGCATTTATTTATAAAATGGCGTATGTACACTTGGCATTTACCTTTCTATAGGCAACATTACCAAATGTGTGACAAATGGTGACACTCATCTCCTTTCCCACTCCTGACATGCTTGCCAAAGTAAAGAGCATTAAACAAACAAGTAGCAGGATAAAGCTCTGTCCTAAACCACCTAAACGTTATTTCTTATTTAAAATGTATCTTACAATATAGAAAAAACCTCAAGACCTGAGCCCAGCGGCAGCAAATCCCAGGTCAGCAGCAGCTGGCAGGAGGTGGCGGAGCGAGAGGCATCTGAAATTTGAATGCAGAAAACGTTTCATTAAACATGTCAAAAGGCCCATCGAGGGGCTGTGTTGGCAAACACACAGATTTCTAGTTTTAGCTGTTTTGAAGGAAAGCACATAAACCTGCTTTCCTACTGTCTCTTGAAGGCAGAGGGGCTTTACCTGCTTTAGCATTGCACCATGTCTGAAAGCAATCAGTGTGGGCACAAGTACTAATGTGACTAACAAGAGAAGAAGCCAAGGAATAACCTTTCCAGCGTCACCTCAGGCCATGCCTGGGCAGACAGTCGGGCGCAGGCTGGGCTGATTCAGCCAGGACACGTGCCAGACAGTGAAAACAAGCTGGCTGCAACTGCAGAGCATTGGGAGCACGGACACAGCAGCACCTGATTCTCCGTCACCTTTCTGGGATCGTGGCAGAAACACGCGTGTCACTGCTTTGGGCAGGACTCTCAGGTCATTGATGCTGATCTACCAGCTCCACCTTTCCCGGCGTAACTGGGGGTAATTGGCTCCATACCCTTTACTGTACATCACTTAAAGAGGACAAAGTGAGAGGGAACAGCTCCATCACTCAATCATGCTTTAAGGGAATGATTTTCCTCAAATGCTGAGCTTCCAGTAGTTTAGGAATTGCCATTTAATCTTTAAGTGATTAAAGATTACTCCAGGGTGCCAACCATAACCAGACCAAACTGCCTCTTCTACTGTGTAGTACTGTATTTTATTTGTCCTCCAACTGTTTGAGCTCTATGCCAGCTTGTCAGCAAGCTGGGTAGTAGCACAAGCTACTGGGAAGGCCCTTGGTCACCTGCAGGAAATGCAAGACTGTCCCATTCTCACATCCTACTTAATATTTGACTGACATTTACCAAGAGGCCTGTAACTCTCAGTTACATGAAGGATATAGAACGGCTTTCTAAAAATGCATGACCTGGAAACCAAGCTGGCAAATAAGGCTGAATTGATATTTGATTTCTGCCTTTTATGCTAAATCAGTAAGACTACAGGGATGCACCCAGGGCTCTCATGCTGGCAGTTAGTGCTCACACCTCTTACCCTTACCCACAGCCTAGGAGGTGTTTGGAAATGCTCCAGTGGGATCCTGAGTGTAAAACGCACAGCAACATAACCTACATCAGACTGAACAGGGGGTGATATTCAGAGATCAATTCCCTTGATTAGGAATCTGATCCCTGGTTTGGGTGCTGCAGGACTCCTGCTGGCAAGCTTCCAACACACAGCAGAAACCCACTCCTGCCGTCAGCATTTCAGCCCCGCTGCCTGACAGAGACCTTCTGTCTCACAAACAGCATCCTCCCAAAATAGCATCTGTCCTTGCAATGACACTGATAACCAGGTAGTGGGTTATCGAGGAGATTCCAGACCTCCACGCCCTCCCTCAGATGCTCAGATCAAGCACCTTCCCACTCCAGCAGTCCTTCCTGCATACCCCTGCTGCCTTCCCCTTCTCTGTGCCTCCTTTGCATGTGCTCGGAGCCCTGTAGCTCTGCATCACCACTCTCCAGCTTGGACACACTCCCAGACATATCTAGTCACACATGATGAGGGGATGTGAGTACAGGAACAGGAGCTGCAGCATGTCTTGGAGGGACTTGGGCAGACAGGAATAGGTCATGCACCAAAATGTACACATAGCCTTAGCCTAATTTTTCAAGTTTATCAGATTATGCCCAATTTCCCACTTTATATCATCTCCAGTTTTGCTCCATGTCCACGAACATGCTTTTGATCCCTCTTAATGAATGTTGTTTGCATTATCCTGGAACGTGAAAGGAATTAAATGAGCTAATGAGGGGCTAATGTCCCTAGCTATGGCCCTACTGAGGAGGTTCTTGTTCTACAATAGCTCAAAAAAACCAGAGTGCTGAGGGCCAGACCGCAGTCAAGGATGCCATTGAGAGGGTGGATGTCCCTTTCTGGCCATTCATGAAAACCCATTTTTGCCGCGTAATCTGTGTTTGTCCCTTTGTGGCGGCTGCTCAGGGCAGGCATGTGGCTGAGCCATGCTGGCTGTCCCTCGGCACAGTGGCCACCCCGATGAGGCACCGTTCAACACCACCACTGAGCAGGACCATCTCTGCTGTCTGAATAATGTCTAGTAGCAGTTCCTAGGAGAAGCTACAACACTCTGCCTGTCAGAAGGCTGCAGTGGTCCCATGTGCAGATATCACTTAGCCAGTGCCTGGGACATGCTTATGTGAGAAACGGGCCCACAATTATTTTAATTTTCAAAAGCAATTTACTATAAAACAAAGGCAATCAGCACTGGGCGCATGACTTGGTTGGTTTTCAAGTCAGAGGCGCCAAGGGTCCTTAGACAGGTCAGGTTTTTATAACGAAATTGGCACAAAAGCGGGTGGGATTATTACAATTTCTTTGAGGTAGGAGGGAAATTATTTCCATAGGTACATCCCCTTTCTCCTCCCCTTGGGAATTTGGGTCTGGGGGATTTTATTGCTTTTTGAGGGTCTTGAGACTAAAGTAGAACACTCTTCCTCATCTTGAACTTTTCAACTTTCCTGGAAAAACTGGCATGAGCCTTCTTTGATTGGCTCTGAAGGTGGCGTTATCTTCTGGTGGCCCAATTGATGGCCTATCCAGGAGATCCTGGAGAGATTTACTGCAGAAAGGTGTCTGTGTTCCTTCAAAGTTTCAGGGAGTGAACAACGTGTCCTTGTTCTAATGGCCTTCAGCAGGAAGGGCTCATTAGAGCTCACCATATCTTAGATTACACTACTAACATTCTAAACACTATAATATGAATCCTATTCATTTAATCAAAGCATAACTCTAAAACTGCTTACAATATGGATTCCATTCATTAGCAAAAGCAAAATTCTATCAGCATTACATTTCACACTTACAACTGTGCATCAGCTTGGGCTCCTGCCATTTTGGAAACCAGTCCCTAAAAGTCCTGTTTGTGTGTTGTATTTATACCTGCAGTAACTCATTTCAGGATTTTCCCACTTTAAAAGGACTCTGTCATGGCATGGAAAACTAAAAGAAATCTGTTTTTCAGCTTAATGTATTTAGAGTTACCTGTAGCCCAGCAATCTGACTTAATTAATTTTAGCAGATATAATTTAAGTAGCCAACTTCTGAATTTGAAAAAATAACTCCCTTTGTCTTCCAAGAGCTCTGATTATCACTGAGGGTATCACTGGCTTTACAACAAACGTAATTCCCCTCTCAGACACCAGCAATACTGGTAGGCAGCTTTAGATACATGCAATTCTATATATGTCAGCGAAAACAGATCATCTGAAAGTAAAATGGCTCACCGAAGAGTAAACAAAGCATCCTGCCAAGGTTTAATGCACCACATTTCCTTGGCTGTGGGCTGGGGACTTCCTCAAAGGCGTATTTTGAGCCCAAGCCCCTTTTTGATGCCTGTTCCAAAACAGAGCAAACCCAGAGGGAAAGGTTCTGCTGTGCCAGAGGGGCGAGTGCAGGACAAGGGATGCAAGAGCCCCCCTGAGGTAAGGCGTTTGTCCGTGCTGCACGCAGAGGACATGAGCGGCGGGGGCAGACACCCCTGACCCCAGTCTGAGAGCTGTGTGATTTGCAGGCAGTGACTGGCAGGAACCCGCCAGGAAATCTCGGCACGTGTGCATCAACACCGCCTGCTCACCATCCCCAGCACGCCTGTGCGGCGGCTGCTAAGCAACTAAACCCGGCGAGGAGGCACTTTTGAGATAATGCTAAAAATAGGCCCCGGCAGGCGAGACAGCCCTTGCGGCCGTAGCCGGTGACGTCAAGTTCCTCGTTGCTGCCCTCCCTGCCTTCGCCCGCAGGCGCCTTCCATGACCCGGCGAGTTCCTCCAGGCATCCCCAGGGACCAGCATCGTGGCAGGGACCAGCATCGTGGCAGGGACCAGCGCTGCTGGCAGTCCCCGACACACTGCTCACACACGCCCAGCCCCAGCTTGCTCCCAAAGCTGGGCACAGCCCCCAGCAGCATATCCATGGCCCTTTGGGGAGGGCATCCCTTCCGTGCCCATGCTGAATCCTTGCCTAATAGTGGAAAGAATGGAAAGGAGCCCCCGAGCATATCTAACGTTAAAAGAAGCAATTTGATTAAACTGACAAAATCATGCACGCCATTGGAAGTGACAAATGACATCTACAACGCCGGTACAAACATGAGGCAGAGCATACGCCTCTGTCTGTCTCTCCAGTCTGTTGCTCTCAGCAGCTGAAATCACTTTTGTAGCTAGTCTGTAAAAAAGCCCAGTTTGCATCTGTCCTCACACAGAGATGGCAGAGGACATAAAGGAAAACATAGGAGCCTTGTGTTTTACCTGTTTGGCCCTGGCACATTGCCCTCATCTCAAGGGCAGAGCCTCCTCACTCCACCCGCTCAGTCCTGCCCAAATTGGGCCACTACACCTTCTTTTTGGGAAGCACAATGCAAAACACACCAGGAAACTGATCCAGTACAAGAATCATCCCTCTTCATCCACCTCTCCTCTCTTTTGGCAGAAAGATACTTCTCCATGTGTGCAGTCCCTCTCCAGCCACCCAGGGAAATTATCAGGGTGAAAGGAGTCCCTCAATTTCTTTTCCCTAAGGGTATTTTGGCCCAGGGCTGCTCACACAGAACACAGTTGCTTGAGTAAGATATGCAGCAAGACTCCCCTGCCTCAAACCAGCAGCCCAGCAATCAGCATGCCTCTGTGACACTCACACAGGGATGCCCATGGGACTGGGACAAGCTTAACTCAGTGCTCCTGGTAACTAGACAAATATGTTGACCACACATTCTTCTGCCTTATCTTTTTTTCTAGTAAAGCAGCACCAAGCTGTTGACACCAGTCTTGCAAACCTCTGCAACAGATCCACAGCACTTTTGTTGAAGGTACTGGGAATGATGCTTTTCTTCTTCCCTTAAGTTGCTGTTCTAACCCCAGGATGCAGCTCCTCATGGCAGGGGATGAATTTCCACCTGCAGACCTCACATATGATATGAATTGGCTACAGGAGAATGGAGCGAGGTCTGAGGAGCAGCAGGTAACACTGACGTGTTCTCTCTTTCCAGGACTTTCCTTCCTGCACACCAACACATACTCAAATGGAGGAAGAACAGTGCTAGAAACCAAAGTTTGAAGTTCACTGCACAGAAAATGGCCTCTCTGCAGTTTTCTGTGTAAATTTCCCAGTGATCATAAGGTGGATGTGGGTACACATGTCTTCCAAATACCGGTGTTGTTTTCTGTGGGAGTAAAACCTAATTGATCTTTAGCATGCAGCACTTAATTTCAGTGCAAGACCCTGAATTACGCAAAAGTTTTCTGCTTCAGCACTTTTTATTCGGCAATGATAGAAATATCTCAGCTGGAAATCCTGGTTCATCCTGGGTCTTTCTTGCTCTTGCTCTGAAGCTGAGGTTTCAGCATATTTGGAAAGAGATTTCCAAATGGGAAACACTGTATATGTCAGCCACGCGTGTGTGGCGCTTGAAACCTCAAGGCAGCAGCTGCCACTAAACCTTTCTACAGACTCGAATGGAGAGGGTTCAGCCAGAATAGGATGTCTGTAAACATTTTGCAACAGGCTTGTCATTACCCTCCTGGGCCATCTCTGCTGCTCAGGCATGCTGAGCACTGGGAAAGTGGATCTGCCAGGGTGCCATCGATGCCCAGCCTGTGGTTGCAAACTGCCACAGCTCCAGATATATTTGCTGGTCCTCTTTATGGCTTACTTTGAATTGATCATCATAAAAAAGCTGAGGGTTGGATATTTCACAGCTGTGAAGTGTAAAGGAAGATCTTTAGAGATATCTTGGACCATGAATGTACTTGTCTGTGCTAGTGTATATCTAGGTGATAAATGGAGCCCAAGACACTTGAAAGAGCTTCTTAATCTTTGGAAAACAAACCAAAGCCCATAATCCTTTCTAGTTTTATTACACCATCCATCCAACTTCTTTTTCTCTCTTCCAAAAGCATTTGTGGCAAATGCGCAGTCTATGGCTTCCAGCCTGGCTGGGTTTGCTGGTGGGGTTCATTGCAGGGCAGAGGCATGGGCACCACTGAGAAGTTATCCCCATTGGCCTCAGACCGCACCAGATTTGCAAGCCTTCTTCCTCAAGAAGGATTTCTGACAAAATCTTCCATCAAACCAGAAAATCCAGACTGACCTAAAACTGACTTAAACTTTAGGCATATAAATATCTCAAAGGCAGGTGCCTGGCTCTTTTTGATGATGCCCAGTGACAGGAGATGAGGAGCGATGGACATAAAATAAAACACAAGAAGATTCATCTCAACACAGGGAAGAACTTCTTCATGTTGAGGGTAGCAGAGCACTGAAACAGGCTGCTCATGGAGGTTGTGGAATCTCCCTCTTTGGAGACATTCCAAATCCATCTGGACATGCTTCTGTGTCACCTGCTCCAGATGACTCTGCCTTGGCAGAGGGGTTGGACTGGATCATCTCCAGAGATCTCTTCCAATGCTAACAATTCTAGGATTCTGTGATTCTACAAAATACAGCTCCACAAGCCATCCCTCATCTCCTGGGAAATCTTACAGAGCTCTGTTGACTCTCACAAATCTCAGGTACCCATCCCAGCATACAGCCACCCACCGTTCTCTGCGGACCCAAATCCAGCTGATGAAGATCTACCACTGTCGCAAACCCACAGAGAGGTGGGAGGATGCTACAGAATCAAGAGCCTGTTGCTATGCCTCATTTTCCCCCTAGGCTCCACCACAAAGTCTCTTCAATAATGTCTTTATCACTCCATCAATCTTATTTAAACTTCAGTACAAATAAATTGCAGCACATTCAGAGTCCCATCACAGCTCTGACTCACCCAGTCCCAGCAGACATCATATATTAAATTAGTTTCGGAATCTATTCAAAAGCAATTGTTTCAGCTTCTTCAGCTAAGAACTCCCCATGCTGCATATTAGGGGAAAGCAGGGCAGGATGCCCATCCCAGTCCCTTTGGGCAGGTTATAGGGTTTAACATCACACTGCAGTCCTCCCCTTGCTCCCAGTCTGTTTGCAGCAAGGGGTTCCTGCTATGGTCGTCTCTAACAGTTTCCACTGTGGGTCCCCACAACCTGCCTCGCCGGGCACCACAGCATGCAACAGGATCTCTACTGTGGTGCCTGGAGCACCTCCTGCTCCTTCTTCTTCACAAGGAGGATTTCTCACACTCTTCCCTTGCTCCAGCATGAGGCCACACAATATAAGAAGTTCCCACAAGAAGTTCTCCAATGAGAGTCCTTCCCATGGCTGCAGTTCATGAATTGCATGAGGTGCTCACAGGGTGCAGACCTTCAGGAACTGACTACTCCAGCCTGGACTCCTCCCATGGGGTGCAGTCCTTCAGGAACAGACTGTGGGGTGCTCTGTGGGGTCACAAGTCCTGCCAGCAAACCTGCTCTAGCATGGGCTCCTCTCTCCATAGGGCTACAGATCCAACCAGGAGCCTGCTCCAGCACAGCTTCCCATGTGGGCACAGCCTTCTTTGGGCATCCCCTGCCACAGCTAAACACAGAGACTGGGAGTTGTGGTCTTTATCTATCATGGTTTCCTCTTCAGAAAACCAAAGATGTACTCTTTAGTAACTCAGTATTAACTAAAACATTTGGTCCTCCATGACAGAAAGCAGTTGAAGACTGAATTCCTTTCTAAAGTGCCCCATCCTTGAGAGGTAATTCAGGGGCATGTTGGATGCAAAAAAAAAACAAAACACCAAACCAAAAACTAAGCAACAAAAAAGCAAACCCTCTCCCCTCCCCCAAACAAACATACAAAACCACCCAAGCCCCCGTGTTTTGGCCTGCTTTGCTTTCCTGCAGCATCAACGAGTAAGGCTACATCCCCCAGAGACGGGTGGGGGGTGGTGGTTGTCCCTCTGTGTCCTGCAGAGCCCAGGAGATCAATGACGTGCAGCCTGGGCAGTGTCATAAGAGCACATGGAGATAATTCCAAGTAGCAAAAAAACAACAAAAAAAAGGATGCTTAAATGGAATTCCTGTTTCACTCACTCACTGGCAAGATAATGACTTGACACAGTTAATTAGCAAATTCCTGGGGCTGTTGTAACCCTCAGACCAGAAGCATACCAAATTCCTTGTTAATTCAGCCTTGCTGCCTAGTATCTTCTTCCTCCTATTGTGTATCCTTATCTCCTTTGAGCAACAAATAAAGAACACCTTCCTATTTAACTGCCTATGTTGTGGAGTGGTTTCCAATCAGTGGACATTAGCATCAGGTTTGGATGCAGAAGCCCAATTAATCTAATCTGCCTGCTAGTTGATTAATATCTGTGAGGTTGGTGTCAGGCTGATAGCAATGATTATGCAGGCTCACATTTTCTCCATCCCATCGCTGTGTGTGCAGGAAGTTGAGAGCAGCAGGGAAGCAGGTCTTCTCAAATCCTGAACAGAGTAAGCAGCCCAGGCTGGGCTGAAGCAGCAGCTTTCAGCTCTGCTCCTTTAACTTCAACCACATTTCCATTACAAAGCAGGAGGCAGAGGATCTGTGGTGGCAAAGAATTCCAAGGCAAAAGGGCATCCACTGCCCTTGAAAAGCTACTGAAATACTTCCCCCTGTAGCAAATGGAATGTGGTCTTCCCAGGTCCTGCCAGCATGCTTCATCATTTGCTGTTCTTGCTGGTGTTATGGGTTATACCTGTACCTACAAGAACTGTTTGTCGGCTCCAGCCATGGGCTGACCTTTTGCTAAGCCATGCTGATCAAGCCTGAAAAATGACAAGTACTGAGGCTTTTCTGCTTCCTTTCTAAATCACATCAGGCTGCTCAGCAAAAGCTGCTCTGTGACATCCGTGTCCTGGAGAAATCCAGGTGTTCCCTAGTTAATGGGCATGTGCATGTGCTGGCCTGGAGGAGAGGGCTTGCACGGTGCCTGCAGCCCTGGTACTGCCCCAGGATGCCCACTCTGCCCTGCCAAGCACTCTGCTGGCCCTCCTGCAGTCACCAGCCAGGAAGTTTTAGGGTGGGCAGTGGTGGATTTGGCAGAGCAGGTGCTGAGTGGCGCCTCCTAGCAGCCGGGCCATGCTGAGCCCTGGGCACTGATCATGGAATCATAGCATCATTTAGGTTGGAAAAGAACTTTAAGATTATTTAACCCAACTGTTTAACCACCATTGCCAGGTCCACCACTAAATCCTGGCCCTAAGTGCCATGTTTACGTGTCTTTATAATACCTCTCTGGAGATAAGGAAGGAGTCGGACCCTTCGAACCTTCCACCAGCTCTGTGCAATTGGGTGCACACAGGGTGTCCCAGCCGTGGATCTGGGGACGTGCCAGGAGGTGTCTTGAGTTCGTATGGGCCAGGACACCATGGTGCCAGATTCCCCTTTCCTTATCTCCGTCTGGTCTCTGCAAAACAGGCATTTAGCTGCACTGGCCAAAAGCGTGCTGGGCCTGGGGTGCAGGCCTGACTCCTCCTGGATCCTCACCATCACAATGGTTCTGTGACACTCAGACCTTCAGGACTGCCTCTGTGGGATTTGCCAGGCAGGAGCACTGGGTTGCCCATCACATGGCTCCTCTTTTCCCAGCGTCCACTCAGACGGACTCTGTCCAATCTTCCAGAGTCTCCCATCCCAGCATGGGAGCAGGGCACTGCTTCTTTCAGTATTAAAAACAAAATGTGGGGTCTCTGGCTTCTGAAACCACATTTCCATCAAGCAGTCATTGTTTTGGTGCTGAGGATGGCCGGGATCACACTCCCGCTCCTGTCAGCAGCAGAGGAAAGCAGCAGGTTTCAGCAGCCTGTGCTGTGAACCTCTGTGAGCACCATGGCAGCTGATACCGTCTGCTGTGATGACTCACCACTGTTGATTTGGGCAGAGGCAAGAAAAACAGCCTGAAATGCACCAATTCAACATTCATATTCTCAGTGATGGACTATTAGCTCAGAGCAGATCCCCATCACATTCCTCCCCCCTTCTTTCTGTGCAGCATCACTGAAATTTATTCTTCAATATTGGAAAAGTGATTTTTTGAGAGCCTTATATTTGGGAAAGCAGCCTTACATCTCTGCCAGAGAGATCATATTCAAATGGATCACATCTGCATCAACAAAATACCTAGCACACTTTGACTCACTAATCTCCCCACACGATTCTTTTTTTTGTTTTTTCATGACTGCTCAAACATTGGTTTTGTCACCATGGGAAGGAGAAACCTATAGAGCACACGCTCATGCTAGCTAGTCAGTGCTATTGTCACAAGGCTGTTCTCCCCAAATCAAAATCGCAGAATCATAGAATCAACTAAGTTGGAAAAGACCTCTGAGATCAGAGAGTCCAATTGAAAGCATTCACCCCAAAAGAGAGTTTAACTCAGGATGAGCCCTCAGGAGACATTTTAGCCCAGCACTGCACAGCTGCAGCCAAACCATCAGTGGAACTGAACCAAGTGCCAGTGGTGGGTACCTCCCGACTGGAAAAGAGATCACAGAGCACAAAGCAACCACAGTGGGGCTCAGAACATACCACTGCAGTGTGGGTGGTATGTTCTCCATCCTGGTGTGGGAAGCAAGCTGTCAGGTCACATTTCCTACATCCAGCCTCAGCAGCCACGAACATTCACTTACATTTTTCCAATAACTTCCATTTTTTCTTTTTGTTTTCAAAGACAAAGGACCACAGATGAGATATTTGGTCTCACACACATGAAAAAGAAAGGTGACCATTCCAACAAATAACCTCTACTGCTGCTGGGAGCCAGGAGCTGTCAGAGCATACTAACCCATTAGCTTTGAGAGAAATCACACTGGTGGATTTTGTGGTAATGGATGGAGTGAGTCATGCTTAGCTCTGGACGGTGCTCACCATAGGGGATCAGATACTCTGTTTTATCAAGTTCATTTCTGAAACCTGTTGCACCTAGTAGTAGTAGTCACCATTCAATCCTGGGCCACACACACATACTAAACACTGTATATAAAATAGAATGCTTACTTGTTTGCTGATTGTAAACTCCGTTTTTAAGTCCAGGAAAGTGGTAATTGCATGGCTGCAGATACTGCAGTGTGCCACTGAAGCAAACAGATAAGCCTAAGACTTTCCATCTCTTTCAACAATTAATTTTCAAATTCAGAAAGATAAAGACAGAAAGTCTTTATCTATGTTGGGTTGAAACACTAAAAACAGCCACTTGATTGACTATGTTTTTTGGAAGAGAGGGTTGCTGGTATCTCACTACACAGTGTGTTCTCTTGGATGCTCGGCTTGGACTGTCTAGTGCCACAATAGCCTCCCCTTGCACCCAGGATCACTTCACAGGGTAAGGGGAATAATACATGGCAATGTGAAGAGTGATTAAAATACACTGAACAAAAAAGTAGTGCATAAAGGACATTTTCCCGGGCAATGCGAGTTGCAGTGCGATCGCTGTAACGCGGCAGTATCTCCTGATTTGCATAGCCAAGAGATGGCAGTGCACTCTCATGGATGTGCCGCTGGAAAAGCTCCCTCGTTCCCTGCAAACGTGAAAGGCTTCAATCCAGCGGCGAGGCACGTCGGGGGGACATTCTCCTGCCCCTTCTGCTGTCGCACACGGCCAGACTCGTGCCCGTGAGGCTGTAGCCGTGGACACGGACAATGTTGCTGCCTCTTGCAGCCCCTGGTGCAGCCGCACCAGCTGGTCCAGCTGGTCTCCGTCGAGCATTGCCACCCACGGAGGACACGGCAGGAATCCTGTCACACGCACCTGGTCATCCCCTCTGGCCCTGAGCAGATGCTGGGCTGGGCATCCAGGCATTTGCCAGGTGTCCATTGGAAGGACCTGCTCTCCATCTTCTGAGTGTTGTTTGGGGGAGAAAAAAAAAAAGTTTACAGCATCTTTTGTCAAACCGTGCATGTGGAATGACTCTTCCTTCCCCTGCCCCCGCAGAGTGCAGCTCCTAGTGCCCTCACTGCACACCAGCTCCTTGTTCAAGGGCACTCACTGAGCTCGAGCAGAGAAACTCAGAGAAAGCACTCAGTCTTGGTGTTTGCCTTTCCCAAGGTGATTAATTCACCGCGTTTCCCTCCACTTGCTTTTTTATCCTACCCTGGCCCTATTTCTTGCCTGACTTTGCTGATCCCTTTGAGGTGCACCCCAGGAACCTGCTGTGCACCAACGCACCAGCCCTCACTAAGGCTCACTTCCCATGGGCTTCCACCAGGCTGTGCCACTGCCTGAGCTCTCGACCATCCCTTCT
Organism: Serilophus lunatus; assembly: GCA_013399895.1. NCBI lineage: Eukaryota > Metazoa > Chordata > Aves > Passeriformes > Eurylaimidae > Serilophus > Serilophus lunatus. Next base: position 468,727 of record VXBA01003660.1, on the reverse strand, counting down.
TCAAGCCCAGTACTTTGCAAACAGAAGAACCTGAGGTTTGCTTTCAACAAGCCTGATGCAAGGATATGCTTTATAATCCCTATGAAAACAGAAGGAACTAAGTGGGGCAGAGAGCCTCAGGGAAATTCGGAGTTGCAGAGCAGCTCAGAGCATTCGCAGGCAGAGGAAAGGCTCGGGGTGACAGGTCCGCCCTGCCGTGGGTGACGCGGGTACCTGCAGCCGGAGGAAGCCGATTTCTATCGAGAAGCCCATCGGCAACGGGGCGCAGCGGCGCACCAGGAGCTGCCCTGCGTTAGGATAATCACATCTGCGGTGCATTAAGGATGAAGTCAGGGCTGAGCATTTCCAGTGCCCCGGGGGCCCGTCCAGCAGATCCGGAAAGCCCGCAGCAGGGAAACTACCCATTTCTGCAATCATTTTGTGCTAAATTAAGGAGGAAAAAAACCTTCATTTCTCTGGGTGTGACAAGCCCAGCATGTAATCTTGCACCCAGGGCAGGTGGACATGGGGCAGGGCGAGGATGCTGTGGCTGCTGAGTTCTGCTGCCTCTAATGGGGAGTCCCTGCTGCAGGGGCTCACACCCACCTCCCTGCTGGGTTTCTTCCTTCACGCAGGACCCCGGCTGGTGTTTCCCATGCCACAAAGCAAGGCAGCTAGGGAGCCTCCAACCTGACCTGAGCACTCCCAGCCAAATTCCTCATGCACATCCTACTTTCCAGCCACAACCCTGCCACGATTCCCCGTGTTTTGGTCAAAACAGCAATTGGACTTTAACTTACAGGGCATAAACCCCTTTACAGTTTGCTACTGTGCCTCCTACCTTTGGGGTTTCCTGCCTGAAGAAATGACCTCTCAGGAGATGCACAGCAGAGCAGTGGACTTGGCCACTGCTTCTGGAGAGGGACAGCCTCTTTATCCCCATTGACCTTGACCATGGGCAGATTTAGCATGAGCCATGAGCTTAACGCTGCCAAATCAGAAGTAGCAACAGTGAAAGATGTCAGTGAAAGATGAGAGCTGAGTAAGGAAAATAAATTCTAATTATGACAAATTTTTACAGAGAAGAGATCTGAGGTCAGCAGTGTCTGCTTGGGTGATAGCACCACCAGAGATGCTCCTTTGCACTGGGTTTTTGGAAGACCAGTGGCTTCTCTCCATCACTGCAAGTACACTCTGGCTCGGGTTTCTGGCCCACTGATGCCAATATGGGAAATTTGGACAGAGGAGGACCTGGGATAAAAGCAATTAGTGGCAGTATTAATTAGGGGCAGCAAGATGACCTTGCCTGCAAATGCCACCATGTCACAGCCTCCTTGCCTATAACAAGAAGGGAGATCCAAGATGGCAGCAGCCTCCTGCAGGGCACCAACCACCTCAGGCAGCCCACAGGAGCCAGCTTCAATGGAAAACATTCTTTGTTTAAAGAAAATGCATCAAACATTTTCCTTAGCATGGAAAACTTGCCATGTGCCAGCTGCTCATTAAGCCAAACTACTCTCTGTCCTCTGCTCTGCAAGGGCACTACTGCTCCAGCTGCCACTCTCTGGTACAAGTACCCAGAGCAAGGCATGCTAAAAGCCCAGATCCAGTTATTTTGTATCATGGAATCTGAGATTTGGACCAACTGTAAATAATGTCTGACAGGAACCATACTGAGAGTGCTTGGTTTAGTGTTTTCTGCTTCATTTCCCACAGATCTGATGAGCTTCCATTACAGTGCTCCCCAAATCACAGGGACAGACACTGTGTCTGCAGCTCCCATGCAGTCACATCCTTTGCCCTCCTTTTTCTTGGTATCTACCACATTGTCAAAGCATCTCTCAGGGCTGGACACTGCCCAAGAGCCAGTATCTGTGCACTATCCTTGTGGGTGCTGCTGTCCCCCGTGGGCCAGCAGAGCTGATGTTCCCCTTTCAGGCAATGCAGGCAGGTGATCTCTGTGCCAGTCAGGCAAACCTCACCGTGGAGTATCCTTTGGGGCAAACCTTGCAGGTTCATTTTTCTCCAACAGTTTAGTGAGATCTGTGCAAAAGAGCAGAGCTTCGAGATGTGCTGCCCTGGCAGCCCAGATGCAGGGTGATGGTTGCTCTCCCTGAGATGCAACTCTTTGAACATTCCACACATTCTCTTCTTCTGCTTCTCTTTTATGAGACACATCATCATCTGAAGAATTCCCTTCTCCTGCTTATGAGAATTTTAACAAATTTCTAATATGGAAAAAGTGTCAAGTTTGAAAGCAATGCGTCCCTTAAAAGTACATAGACACTAAATCTGTTGCACTGGGGTGCAGTTATTTGACATATTCATTGTGTAGGTTTCCTTAGAGAGCACAGACAAGGCTCCTGCCACTACTGGAAAATTCAGACATATCTTACAAATGGCATATTAATAATGAGATCTTTCAAAGGAGGATCCGTGACTCATCCAAGAAGAAAAATGGGTCATTCACTGCACTGAACTCTCAACAAAACAGCAGCTTTTTTTGGGTTTCCTCAGTTTAAACCAGAAAAATGGAGAAAGTAATTGGAGAGATGTGGTGGCTCCAGCTGCCAGACAATATGAGCAGTGAGAGCCTGTATTGGCATTTGGGGGTTAAAAATCCCACCCTGTCAGGCATTTTGTGCTTTGTATGGCTATATGCTAAAACCAGAAGTGGAAAAACTACAGCATTCTTCATCACTGCCTCATTCCACTCCAGGCAAAACCACAAACTCACTAGTCCTTCCCCAAAAACTCACCAGTCTTTCCTGAAAATTGACATCCTGGGGGTACACAGGGTTGAAGGGACCAAACCCACAGCACAACAGGATGCTTTAGGAGCCCAGTGGCTGTTGCCCTGAGAGTCGTCCCTGCAAGGGGCATCCCTGCAGCAGGGAACACCCAAGGGACCAAGGAAACATGCAATGAAGGATGAATTTACTGGAGATGTAGAATACAACCAAAAATATCAAATCCAAGCAAGGATTTTTGATGCCCTAACTGCATTACTGCCATAGCAGAGGCTGCTCTGCCTCACCTGTGTGGTTATGGGGCCCAGGGTAATAAGTAACACTGAAAGCCCAGCTGGGCCACATGTACATGGGGAAGCAGAGAGATCATGTGCAAAGTGGCACACAGCCCCCCAACCACAGATTGCTTGATGGAGTCAATGCAGAAAAAAGGGCAGGTTACAAAGCTGACATTTAAGATTTCATTTAGTGCTGTTAATCTTATTGCTATTACCAAATTACAATGACTTTCACAACCCATCTAAATCCAGGGCAATTGTCCATACTGGATTAATACATTTAGTATTTGCATTCCAAATTTATTTGGGATCATGACTTTATATAATGCTTTAGAGATTAATAAAGGCCATGGCCCTTTTCTGTAAGCACTTGTCCTCCACACTGATAAAATACCACATTTAATTGCTTTAACTACACTTCTGCCACTTCCTTCCCCTATCTCTTCACGTTTTGTGCAGCCCATAACTGGTGGCAGGAGCACAGAGGCAGCTGAGTATGATCAGGGGGATGAGGTCCAGCAGTTCCCATGCTCCACATGGGCTCCTGTGCCAGCACCACTGAGCAGAGTGGGAGTCCACAAAGGTGTTATGTCCTCACGTGAAAAAGCTGCACAAGCCTTCTATCTACAGACTAGCCATGATGATCTGCCTCCTAATTTAATTATCTCAATGAGACAAAAAGAGGAGTTGGTGGCAAGTGGCTTTTTGCAGTTAAACAAATACTTGACAAGGAATGTTGAGCTCTTAAATAGCTGCTGGGTTGTGGGTCAATTGACTTTCAGGAACCCAAGGCCATAGAGTCTAAGCAGCATCCAAATCAAATTAATTTTGTCTTCAGGATAAAAAAAGAAGCCTTCCCTATCCTCTCCTACAACCACCTCTGAAAATTCCAGCCAGCCCTGCAGCACTGTCCTCTCCCAGTGCTCCACAGCAAGTGCCAAATTTTGCAATACCAAAAGCCAGTAAGCATTTAATCTGAGCTGGCATTTTCCCAAACCTCAAAGTCTCCATGCACTCTGGAAGCAGTGTACAGTGGTTATTCCCCTGTGAGCAGGGTCACAGCCCTCCCATCTCAGCTGGTAAATGCTGCTCCCGAGGCCCCTCCAGCCACATAGCTCTCACCTCCTCTCCTGAACACATGGGAAGACAGTTATTCCTCAAATTACCTTTGAGTTAAACCTCTCACCTTCCTATCCCATGGCAGATTCTCAAGCACAGCCATAGGAGGATATTTGAGGTTTCCCTCAAGCCTTTTTTTGTCTCATCCTTAGCGCAGTTTCCCATGACGAGTCACTTGGATTTTGTGTTATCCCAAACAACTGCACGAGTACAAATGGATGTCAGAGCAGATGAGTAGAGCAAGCACCCCACTTCCTAGGCCAGAGGATACATTACTGGGTGTCCGTGGAAGGGATGCTGTTATAACACACCCACACTCCAGCATAGTTTCCACTGAGAAATCTGCTCAATAACGGCACCATTCGCTCCCATACAGCCCTTGACGAACAGGGATTTATCAGCCTCCTGACAAAGAGCTTCACAAACGAGGCAATCAGCAGCCCAGTATAATTTTCAAGAAATACAAATGAGAAAATATCTAGTTGCCATGGTAACCCCAAGGGCCGGACTAGACTTTTTGCAGATTCCCAAATACAGCTACATTTTGCCAGCGCAGCAGAAGCTCGGTGCCCAGGACCTCTCTCAGGGACAACAGCAGCATCAGCTCTTTCAGCATCAGCCCAGAACAGCCCCATCCTTCCTCACTGACTCCGGTGTTCACATGCACCGTGCCAGCTGCAGTTCCTTTTTCTCTCACATCACCTGTGCTTTGGGTTCTGTGTTGTCCTTCAAGGCTGACCAGCTGTCCGAGCAGGGACCACAGCAGGAACTGCACTCCTGTCAGATCCCTGCTTTACCTCTGATCAGTGGCAGCTCTGGCAATCAGCACCCAGGAATGAAAGTTTCCAGCCAAATTACTGAGCCCCTGCAAAGCAAATGGGGTTAATGAAACACACAACCATTCTTTTTAGGCAGCTGTGCTGCAGAGCCCTGGGCCAAAGGGGGACAGGGATACTGGCCTACAACCAGTGCTCCCCACCAAGGCAATTTTCTCAGGAAGCCTGTAAATCCTTGGCCACAAAAGACAGGGAGAATTTTAGGGTACTAATAAGGAGCAACCAACAGCAAAATGGGCCCTGGCATGAGACAGCTCCTGTGCTGAGCCAGCCCCATCCCAGGGTCCCCCAGGCTGGAGGAGCCCCTGGCAGCAATGAGCCTTTCTGAGGGGAACTGCTGCTGCTGGAAGTTTCCCCGAGCTTTTGCAATTACTTAAGGTGCCATCACATACCAGCAGCTTCCACGGTTTATAAATCCAGCTTGATTCATTCCTCTTGATGGCTGCCTCAGCCAAGCCCTCTGGCTGCCCAGAAGGAGATACATTTCCCAGCAGGTTTGTTCCCACTGGCTCCCACCGTCCCGCTCATTCCTGGCAGCAGCAGGGAGCAGCTGGCGTGAGGTGGGATGGGAAAGCCCTCCTACAGAACAGCAGGAATATCTCAGTTAAGCCAACACCAACTGGGACCCACACAGCCAGATCCTGCTCGCCTTCCCCGAGCCCTGCTGCTCCCTCTTTCCCTGCTGTGCACATTCGGGATGCACTAAAGCTGAGGGGTTTAACACTAACCCCATCGCACAGATGAGTAACTGAATTTATCATGGGAGTTTGTTTTTGTGATGGGCTTCACTGCTGCAGCCAGTAAATGTCTGTAATGTACTGTCTGAGCTGCTGGAAGCCTGTTTTTTGGTCCTGAGATATTTTTGTTCTCTGTCAAAGGGAACCACTCTGTGGCATCCTGGCCGCAGGGCAGGAGCTGAGCCACTACTCAGGCAATTAAACCCAAGGGAAATGGAGAAGAAAAAGCTCACGATTCAGCTGTGCAGCCCTTATCCTCCCAGTCATTTTCAGAAAAAAAAATCTTACTAAATTAATAAAGGAAAGGACAGCCCAGCTCAGCTCAGCCCAGTCAGGCATCAGAACAGTCAAGATAATCACTGGGGTGGAAAATCCTTCCCAGGTTGTGCCAAGGCAGCACCAAGATGCCCATAAACTGTGACATCCATCTCCCATATCCCAGCATCCAGCAGTGTATCTCAAAAAACCAGTGTCACAAAAGGACCCTCAGGAACCAATCACTTGCAAGGGATGTTCAGGAGAGGTGTGGCAGAGTCCTGCCACAGCCAGGTTTCCCACTGGCCTGCACCATGAGCAAGTCAGAATGGAGAAATTCAAGATAACAGGGGAGTGAGAGGTTAGAGAACAAGGAGTACAGAAAAATAAAAAGTTCCATCTGCAGAGCTGGAGCTCCTCCCACCCATCCAATATCTGGGACCATCCAAGGGAAAGGGCACATCCCATCTTCCATCAAGCCCTGACCTTGCCAGATCCACTGGAAGTTAATTAAGAGGTGAAAACTCCTGTTGTTTTCTGAATTTTATTTGATTACTGTGAAACAGAAGACACTGGCAAAGACAGAGTGTTGATTTTTAAGTAAGAACCCTGGAGCCTAAGGAAAAAGATGGGGCAGGGGTTGGGAAACAAAGCCCCTGTTAACTTTGGTCCTGACTTTCAGGTCACGCATGTTCAGTTCTTTTTACCTGGAAATGAAGATGTTAATTGGAGGTGACAGCTTTCATAGAACTCCCCATTAGCAATATTTTTAGCCACAGTAGGGCCCAGGTCTTCAAACGCTTTCCCAAGGGAAGGTTTTAACCTTTCTTTTGAAACATCTCATACCACTTGCAGGGAAAAAAAGACAGTTGTTTGGCTCCAGGCATACTGATCCCCAGCCATGATGAACTCCCAGCTTCTCTGAACGAGGGACACAGGAGGTACAGGGAAAAGGAACTGGGCAGCTTGAAGCCTGGAGCAGAGCTGGGCACTGCGTGGCAGCATCTCCCAGTGTGGCTTCAAAATCTGACCCTCCTCCTGGGTGATGGGCTCTGGGCACAGCCACCCTGAGGAGACTCTGGCTGTGATGTCCCTGCTCTCTGTGCTGTAACTGATCTCCCTCACGGAGGTGGGACCACACCTCACCACTGGCACTCAGAACCAGGAGTTCATCACACACATTCCGCACCACACTTGGTTCCTCAAACCCTTTTGAGCCACAGACAAAATACTACACATTAACTGTCTTTAGCTTGTTGGATCAAAGAACTTTTTTTGTTTTTAAACAGCTGGTTTCTTTACATCCTGTTATCATCCATTCATAATTTACTGTTTTCAGAGGAAACAAAAGGCCCTAGAAAACACATTCAATGCTGAAATCCAGAACTTGAAACAGATTGTTTACCTTCCACGGATAGCATGGGTGTGTATATATGTACAAATCAAATCTAATAAAACCCATGATTTTATTTATATGTATTATTTACTTGTATATTTATATAAAATTGTTTATATATTTCTAACAGTACATAATCGGGGACTACAGCACTTCCTTACATTAGAAACCTGCTCCAGCACACACACTTACACCACCATCATTACCCCCACCAACTTTTCCAGTTTCCCTCCAAGTGGAAACATATTTTAGCCGAAAGCTGCTTTGTCATCTAAGGAAGTAGTTCCAAGCTCCCAGTGGAGCCTCAGCTACTTACCTCATTGTATCCAGTGTGATCACTGGAAAGTCTTAGTTTTGAAATGTTTCTAAGATGGTGACATTGAGGGGAGGCCAAACAACTTTATGAGAATGCTTTTACGCATCTTTGGAGGCAGTGGCTGAGACAGGGCAGCCCAGGGCTGTCCCAGCCCTTTTGGTGCTGTGAGATCCTGGGGTTTTGTTGGAGCAGGGACAAAAAGGATACACAGCGCCCAGAGGAGGGCAAGGGGCCCCTCTATGGGTCCCTCTACAGCTTCCTCTGCACAGGGCTACTTGCAAAGCCACCTGGATGCTACAAGGCTGTGTGGGATCAGAGTTCAGATGCCAGGGCTCCCTAGGGAGCACTGGATTTATTGCATTTGACTGGGTCCTGTAGTGCCCTTGCAGCTGTGTCCCCTGAAGGAGAAGCACGTTTTTGCCTCTATAGCATTGCCTTTGCCTTGGGCCCTGGCACCAGCACAGCACCACTTCCACCCAAACCATGCAAATTCACCCACATACAAAGAGGAGGGTCCCATCTTCTCAATGAGCACTTCAAAAAAAGGCCCATTGCAGCTGCCACAACCACACACACCTCCCCAGAAATGATTTACCTGGAAGACAGAAGTACTTCTGTGATGCCAGTGCAGCACAGGGGGGCATCAGCAAGGACTGGAGGAAGGAGCATCATCTCACTGGTAAACAGGGTTGAAGTTAACGCTGAAAGCTCTCCCCACTGTGGACAGGGTTGTGAGGGTGGGCTGACCCCCAGCTGATGTGTGTCAGCCCCTCACCTGCTCTTCAGCTGATCCAGTTATCCCAAAGCAGCCAGGGCCAAACCCTGCTCACCTCCTGCAGGCAGGGATGCTGCAGAGGTGTGGGGCATTGAGTGGCCCCACACATCGTACATGGTGATGCTGTATTCACTGGGGGCCAGGCGAAGGGTGAGCACATAGGCTGCTCCAGGGGCCCCAAAAACAAGGCAAGGTCAATAAAATAAATTTTTCCAGACACCCACTTCCTCCCAGTACACCTCTGTAGTACAGAGCAGACTAGGGTAAAAACGGTTTCTTTCATATAAAATCCCGTGTCCCCAAGGGAAACCCTGTGTCACTGGGGAGTCACTACAACTCCAGTGCTATAAAGACAGAGGAGCCTCCACCTGCTGTTTGCTGTTTATTTTAGCAGAAAGAAAAATAACGTGGACAAGAGGCATTTTGCATAACTTAACAGAAAACAACACTTTTCCTTCACTCTTCACAGATCAAAAGGCAAAATCACTTCCTACACGTGGCTATTTTTTGGTGCTAACAGTTTGATGTATTGGTAAAATCATGGGCTTCCTCTAATACGCTATGATAGTTGATCTGAAACTCAAAGCCAGACTTAGGCTTGAGGGTCTCCTCTGCTGCTGGATGTAGCTCCCATCACTGTTGAGTGCCAGGTTTATCCCCACAGCAATCTCAGGAGGGATTTTGTAGCCAGGGGCTGGCTGGGTATACCAAGCAGCTCCATGGCTCTCACATCCTGTGCCATGTCCCGACTGCTCTTCTCTGGCATGGCTGGAGAGATGACCCAAAATGAGGGGGAGCATGGGCAGCAGCAGCAACTTCAGTCCAGGGCCAGCGAGGGGATCTTGCAGACAAAGGGGAAGGCTCTGCCACAGGCGTTGTCATTCCAGGAGCGTAGTGCTACCCACCCCCCACCAAAAAGAAACAACCAAGGCATTAGCTAAAAAAAGGCACAAGGAAGTAACTATGCACTGCCCTGGGGACCAGGACCTCCTGTCATTTTGGGAGGCTTTCCTTAGATGTGCTCCCATCTGTGCCACTCCCAGCATTCTCCTCTCCGTCTGGGGGATTCTGGAGGGGATCCTGCGCCCCAGCTTGGACATGGTAGTGGAGGAATAGCTGCAAATACAGTCCTGTACTCCCAAGAATATTAGAAGGCTGACCGTGGACAGGACATTTAGGTACATCCAGGGGCCTGGACACACCTGGCTGATCTCACTGGCAGTGAGGGTGTGAAGTGGGATTTTTGCACAGGCAGGGTCTTGTTCCACTTCAGTGAGATGCCCTGGCCTGAGTGTGGGAGAGAAAAGCTAGCAAACCAATGGATGTTTGCATGAGTCTCCCATGTAGGAAGGGAAATGGGAAAATTTGCCCTTTGGCTAAATTTCATAATTTTCCAAGGTGGCTGATGTTCCTGTCCTGCTGTTGTTATGAGAGAGGGAGATGGGCTGTGAGCAAAGGGAAAATGAGTATATGTGTATGGCTCTGTATGATGAAAAGGGAAAACACACCCTTTCTCTGTAAAGAAGAAAGAAAATAATACTAAAAAAATTAAAATGCAAATCCTCTGCCTTCCAGCAACCTCTTCAGGAAAGCAGGAGCTGTGATGGATTGAATTTATTGACATGCAAATAACATTGAAGGTGTCCTCAATGCCTAGCATGGCACTCACCGCTGCTGTGTCTGTACCAGATCTGCACACAGTCCTCCTCCTCTGGAATGGAGTGGATCCCATCGTCAGGCTGACTGCCATCCCAGTAGTGGTAGTCATAGGAGGAGCCATCTGTCCACTCAAAGTGACCCTCCTGGCATGGGATGAGCGGAGAAAAGCCATCATTGCACAGCCATGACTGCAAAGAGTGGGGGCCCACTCCAATATAGACCCCATCCCAGTGCCACACAGCCTGGGGACATGGGGAGAGACTGTCACCACTCAGCAAAGGCCAAACAGCTTGTTTGGGTTTTACAAATGAAAACTTGCCAAGAACAGCGCTAGAATTTGCAGTGTTCTCACCATGGGAAGACCAGAAATTAAATCCATATATTTTTTTAACACCCTCTCCCAGTTCTGTGTTCCTTTTCCTCTTTCTTTTCCATTCCTTTCCCAGTACCTACAAAAAATTTGCTGATGTGGGCCTGTTGTCCTGATGGTCTCAATTTTTCTTTCTAACATATTAGACTATATATTTCCAACATGTCAGCTTTGAAAAGTCACAGAGTATCACAAGAGAGCAATGGAACTTGGTGATTTTTGACACTGAAGACCTTGTCAGTTTATTTGCTCTTTTTGGATCAGTAGTACAATACTCTATAAATTCAGTAATAAAATATGACTAATTATTAATTATTTATATATTCATTCTAGTAGCACTTTTAAAAGCAAATGAAATGACAACTTTCTCCGTGTGCTGCACAACGGATCCTATGCCACCACCTGATTAATGGGGCTATAAGGGGCAATGAAGAAAAGCAAGTGGCTTTCCAGGAGGAAATCTCAGAGAGGTGAATTTTTCAAAGCCATTTCCCACGTGGCTACAGGGAGCTCTCACCTGCCGCAGGTCGTTGAGTCCCGTCCAGATGTCGGTGGGGATGCCCGGCACGCGGCTGTTCACCAGGTCGTACACAAAGACATTTTCTTCCCAGCTGGCAAAACAGCAATATGGAACCACCAAGGGAGTATGTCAGCAAATGGTCAGGAGTGTCCCTAAGCATTCACTCTACCACTGGACCCACAGCCAAATGGGCCCCCCTCCTGTAATTGCCACTGATTACTTTCCTGGGACTGTGCAAGAGGAACGTAGTGTTAGTGAGAGCTGGGGGAGAAGGAATGGGGCAAAGAGCCTATGTAATCATGTTCTATTTCTATCCCCTTTTTAAGAGTAAAAAACATAGTTTGAGGAAATTTAGGGAATACAATGCCAGTTTTCCTGCCAGTTCAGCAAAAGGCATTTTCTATATCACCTTTGTGTACCCAGTGCATCAGACTTGATGTATCAGTCACTGCTGCAGAGGGGTGTGTAGGCTTGGAGCAGAGGGCTGCTTAGGCTGGAACACGAGCCTGCAGTTGACACAGAAACTGTACTGTGGGAATGGGACTTTTTCCCCATTTTTCTTCCTTCCCAGGCCATGCCAGAGTGGGATAACATGTTTCTGCACCCCTCACCTGTGGATGGAGGCCAGTTTGGCTGATCTGATGCCAATAGAGAACTCGGCGCAATAGAGGTCAGCTTCAGCCCAGGTTTTGTTGACAGGGAAGTACCGGTAGCAGTGGCCTTCATACTCTGTCCAGAAGAGCGGGCAGGAGTAGGCATGGACAGGCTCGGGCATGGCTGGGGGCAGAGCAGAGGACAGTCAGCAGCTGGTGGTGAGCCAGTGTGGCCAGGCAGCTGAGCAGGCAGCTCAGCCCTGCTCCCTTCCTTCACCCAGGCAGGTGATAACCACCAAATATATGCATGGGAAAACCAACTGCTGCAGGAGTTGTGCAAAAGTCTGCTAAAGTCAAAACACATTCTTCACAAGATGTGGGTTTCTTCGTTTTTAGCATCTGCCTAAATCAGGAGGGTTATTTCAAGCTAACTTGACATCAGGTAGAGGGTGCTTAAAATAAAGCCACTAATACTTGTTATTGGAGAAACCGAGATAAGGGCTCCTCTCATCTCTGCCAGGCACCACTGAAGTCAGTGCTGGGATGGGAGTTGACAGCCAGGGCTGCAGGGTTATGGCCGTGTTCTGCCCTCCTGCAAGGACAGCCCGCACCTCCTCCCTCCAAGGAAACCCTCTCACCATCCCTGTCCCGGGGTCAGATGCAGCCGTGCGCGTATGCACGCGTTGGATTTCAGCCCATAAATAGCCGGGCGAGGCACACGTGCCGCCGGGAGCGGTGCCAGCCTATCTGCCTCCCATCACCAGATAAGAGCTGGGGCCACGGAGCTGCTCATCCTCCCTGGTCGCTTTTCAGCACAGTGGGGAAGTTGCCCCAAAAGAGGCCATCGTGGGGGCAGGATGTCTTTCTGGAGCCTTTGTAGTCACCACTGTGTAAAGACAGCGGCGTTAACACGTTGCTCCCACCTCCTCCGTTCGATCCTCCCCCGTCACGCGTGGGGAGGAGGGAGCACACACCACACATCCTCTAGCACGAACACACTCGGAACCCGCAAATCTTGGGGCACATCGGTTTAACTCTCTTAGCTGCTGGTTTTTGTGCCTTGGGCAATTGCCAGCTTCCCCCTAGCCAGTTCCCATATCCCCACGGAGTCGGGGTCCGGGGTCAGTGCTGCTGTTGGAGCAAGCACGACAGGCAGGGTGGGTGTGCAGAGGGTGACAGCAGGTGTCAGATGCCATCGAACTATCCAAGCAGGTAACAGGCTCAAGCCTGGAGAGGTCAGGGTGGTGCTAGAGGGCCTCTGGTACTGAGGGGCTGGGGGAAAGGCTTTCCGCAGGGGTGGGGAGAGCAAAATCCTGCCAGAGGCAATGAGGGATGTGGCAGTGGCAAGGAGAGGCAAGGTAAATCCAAAGCAGCTTTGTGAGTGTTCATGGAGCCAAATCCTTCTCTGTGCCAGTGCTGGCAGCTCTGGGTGATAATTTCATCAGTTCTTCCCACACAGGGATCCCTGAGTATTCTACAAACAGCCGCCAACCAGCCCCCGGGCCCCTGCTGCCACACCCCAGTCCCAGGTGACAAATCACAAATGCAAAGAATCTTTTTTCTTCCTGAGCAAGGCCAAGTCAATTGCCAAGCCCTGTGGGGCTGTCACCCCATCAGCTTGCCTCCATTCCTCCAGAGGAGCTGAGGCTGGGGACAGCTCAGTACCCCACAGCCACAAACCCTCGAGGGGTTCAAGGGGCTCTCCCATACTTAGCACTCATTACGGGCTATGCAGGAAAACGGATAAGGCATGCTGGGCTGGAAGAGCAGAATAACTCTAGAGGAGGGTGGCCAAATTGCAGCCAGCTCAGTGGCAGCCCAGGGTTCAGCCCTCTGTTTCACACCTGGCCATACTTGCATTGGGAAAAACCTTAGAAAATCCAAATTATTTTATTGTAGCAGTAGAGCAGGAGCAGGAACTCCGGAAGCTGATGTGATTCCCTGGGAGCTAAGAACTCCTTCCCTCATGATGCTCTCAGTTCCCTGTCTCCACCAAACACAAAGCAGAGGCTTCAGCTTCACCATCAGGTCACGGGTGACACATGTATCTCTGTTCAGGAGAGGGCTGGGATCTGATCCTGGCTCAGAGACTCCAGGCTGCTGTTCCTCCCTGCTGAGGGCAGTCCAGAGGTCTGCGCCAGAGAGGCACCACCAGCTCCCCCAGCAACCAGGATTTTATTATAGCACCGTGACAAACTCCTCACCTCTAGCAGCGTGGTGACAAAATTCACAGAGCTTATCCCAGCAGCATCCCCAGCAAACGGAGCCTTTACTCCTGAGTGCTAATTGCAGTGGGCGTCCCAGTGTCCTGGCTCAAAGACAGGTCCGTCAACACCCCAACTGCCAGGGAAAAATCACCCTCATGTTTGTTCAGAGCAGCTGAAACCGCGTCAGAAACTGAGACAGTCCTTCTTTGTTATTCCATACTGCTTCCCATTAGGTAGCATTAATTTGATGAGCTTCAGTGAACCAAAGGTGCCTGAAGGAATTTAAGGTTAAATATACCAAAAAGGAAAATATGGGAGGTCAGCTTTTAATTAACATCTTTTCTGTTAGGTCAGGATCAGAGGCTTCGGCTGTCTCTTTGGAGAAGAACTACTGCTCCCAGTTTTACAGAGAGGAACAATTAGGGGAGCTGCTTTATTTGGGGTCTTCGAGAGCTGTTTTTAGCAAAAAGGCTGTAAGAAATCTGATGTATGGTTTTGAGTATAGGAGCTTATTCATGGCTCTACAGAAAAGCTTCAAACCCCAAGCCAGCAGCTGTGAGTGGTATTTTTACCTAGAAGGGGACAGCAGAAGCATTTTGGGGCTATTTAGACCAGATCCTCTTTTAAGCATACCAGCAAAACATCACCTCAGCACCATTAGCTCCTCCAACACAGGGCCAGAGCAGCACAGCCAGTGCTTGCAGGATGGGGGTTCCTGCCAACCCCCAGTCAGTTCATCCATTTGTCTCCAAATTCCTGGTGAAACATGATGGCAAGAATCCTTTTACCCTTTGCTTATTTACAGTGCAACAGATTTAAGGGCAGGATCATGTTTTAACCAACAAAATAGATGTTCAGACTTGGTTGAGGGCAAGATTCAGATCAGACAGCTGCTACTAACTCAGAAAAACTGGAAAGCAAGTATTTTGGGGTTGGAAGAAGCTCTATAGATTTGTGTAAGTGCCAACAAAACTGGAGCCTTTTTATTTATTTACTAGCTGAGACCCACTGTAGAACCACTAGGAAAATCACTTATCAAAATCTTGCAGAAGCTGGCACTGCTCTGCCAAAAAGTTTCGCTTCCTCAACTGGCCTCTTTCCAATTAGAAATAATTAACTGAAAAAGTCCCAGCCAGTTTCACAGGGGCTTTTTTTTCCTTCCAAGATGCTACTGAAAAAAACCCAACAAGCTGCGTGGCTCTCATGGATTCAGCTGATAAAGAGCAGGTTTACTCCTGAACAGCTTCATTCCAAGGAGCAATGCTGCCTCACCTCCAGGGATACACAGATTTGAGATGAGAAGTTTAGAGCTAGGACAAGTTGACAAGAGATGTCCATGCAAGGAAGACTCCTGAGGGGCTGAGGCTCCGTCATATGGCTTTGGACAGCAGATTGGGTCGGGTCAGTGCTGGCAGAAGATGCTCTTCTTGCTGCAGAGCATTAAAGACCTCTGTTTCATCAACAGCTAGCTGCTTACCAAAAAACTTAAGAGGCATTAGGAGATACCTCACTGAAAGGCATGGTCTTGAGACATCCCCCTTGGCACATCCATAAGCTAATGCTGCCATCTGACCTGAAAAGGCAAGTGAACCTCTCCAGCTCTTGGCAATTAACTGTTTTGGAGGATGTCCATCAACACCCAAGAGGCTTGTCTGAAGTTCATGTCTTTCCCAGGGCAGAGCTGCCCACAGAGCAATACCCAAGAGGATGGGTGAGACCACAGGGCTGGGACAGGAGATACACAGGATCCCTCCAGGATGGCTTCAGCAGGCTGGGGGTTTCAAAGGGCGAGCTGAGCTAGACCTCCATCCCACCAGACTAAACACATCCATCACATCCTCATTACTGAGTAAGTCCAAAGAACAGGCATTAAAGGGGCGTTGGTGGGCAGAAGCATGTGGCAAGGGCTAAGTCAGTGCTGTTGTGTGATGTTGGGATGCCTCAGGGCACACATCCTTAAACCCTGACACTACAGTGATCATGGACAAGCCATGCCACCTTCATGTTGCAATATTTGTCTTTCAGTAACAGATGAAAGAGTCTGAACATTCACCTTCAAAGCAAGCAGATCAAGGGAGGGATTTTGGTCTCAAGTGTCTGGGGTTGTATGGTGCTGGAGGGGATGGTATCCACTGATGGACATGAAGCTCATTTAATAACTAGGCAATATTTTTCACACTCTGAAATGTATTCTAAGGTGCACATTACAAATTTCCAAGTTAAATACTAAACAGCAGTTGAAGTATATTAGAAGGCACATCTTTTCACACTAAGGGCTCTACTTTTAAAAACCCTTTAATGAAACCAAGCTGATTTTACAGCTTCAAATCACCTGCCAGGTATATCTGAAATTGTGAGGATACAGCCAACACCAGCACTGCCACAGCTGGCACTGACAGATAGGCGTTATCTTGCAGAGGTTTTTTTTCCTCCTTAATTAGTTTTGGCAAAGCTCCCATGGATTAGGCGTCTGGCAGGAAAGCTGGGCTTGTATCGATCTTTTTTCTCACGATCTCACTGAACAGCACTTAAGGGGTCCCTTTCTGCTCACA
Organism: Serilophus lunatus; assembly: GCA_013399895.1. Taxonomy (NCBI): domain Eukaryota; kingdom Metazoa; phylum Chordata; class Aves; order Passeriformes; family Eurylaimidae; genus Serilophus; species Serilophus lunatus. The sequence continues at coordinate 452,385 of VXBA01003660.1, read as the reverse complement.
TTCCCAATAAACCTCACAGGGTGCAAACAAACTTGGAGAAGCAACTCTCACTTGCACCAACTCCATGAAAAAGTTTGGAAGAAACTTAAGTGCCATACAGCAATCACCATCACCAACAGCTCCGAGAAAAAAAGGGGATAAGGGGGAACCCCATATTTGTGGCCACTTTTCACACACAGTAAATGCGAAAAAATTAACGGAGAGCTCCGGTGGCCACAGCCCTGCAACCCTCCTCACGCATGTGCCCCGTGCGATGACTCCTGCAGCCCCTGCCCGGACCCGCGGCCGGGCCACAGCAGCACGTGTCGGTGAAGGCAAAAGAAGAGACACTGACACACAAAAACAAAGCCAACCCAGAGAGACCTTCGACATCCCGACGAGAAGGCTCGGGGCTGCCCTTGTCACGTCCCTAAGATAAAGAAGAAAGTAGATTTCGAAGAAATTCAGGGATTTCTGAGGCAGCGGGAATAGGGGGATGCCAGCTGCCGGGGCTCCTAACCTGCCACAGCCATGGCCGATTAAATCGCCTTCACCCCGCTCCGCGGCCACCGCCGAGCACTCACCTTGGCTGATCTTGATGTTGGTCTGCGGGAAGGCGTGGGCGGCCAGCAGGGCGGCGGCCAGCANGGGCGGATATAGGGGCCGCGCTGCCCCCTCCCCTGAGCGGCGGCTCCTCCGCAGCCCGCCCCCGCTCAGCGCATCCCACAGGGACCCCGCGCCCGGGCCGCTGCCCCGGCCCGCCCCCGGCTGGACCCGGCCCCGCTCAGCGCATCCCAGACGGGATCCCGGACCCGCGGCGCTGCTCCCAGAGAGCCCGTGTGACCCTCCGGGGCTGCAGGAGAGCAGGGGCATAATCCCTCCTTGCCCCCGCAATTGCTTCCTGAGGCGCTATTTCGTGTCCCCATCCCGCTGCGACCTTCGAGATGCTGGCGGAGGGGGCTCGGGGCAGCCCGTCACCTCGAGGACGGGATCCCCGGCAGGGACCTGGCAGGGGCTGTGCTGTAACACCGGGGAGGCAGCGGAGAGAGGGTCCTAGGGCTGCAGGGCAGCGCTGCCTTGCGCAGCCTGTAACAGCGGGGTTTAACTCATTAGTGCCCCACTTTGTGTTGCTGTCTTCTTGTTGTTCTGGTTTGGTGGGGTTTGTTTATTTTTCGCTTCTTTTTACCCAGAGCTAGGCAATGCTCTGACACACTCCAACAGCCCGGAAGAGGGAACCCCAGCAGTGCCCGGGGCTCCAAGGCTGGTTTAGAAACTCACACTGAGCCCAACGGCCAAGTCTGTGCTGGGTCCATGAAGTCTTGCACCAGTAGAAAACCTGGTATGATACAACTCTCGGTATCATTAACAGCCAGTGTTATCCAGCATGTCTCCTTTCTGTGGCCAACATTTTGTTGGACATAAAGTTCAGATTTTTAAAAATGGATAAAATCCTTTTCTAACTTTTGCATTGGTAAGAGAAACAGTACAAGCACAAATACTATAAAATGTTGTGGTCCCGCCCCATTTCCAATTTATGCCTTAAATCAGCATTGAATGAACTTCTTAGGAACACACTTAATGCGGTTTTTTTTGTTCTTTTTTACAGATTAAAATTTTCATAATTTTCCAGGACTTCAGTTGAGATGACCCATTTTTAGAGGCAAGATTCAAGTACAAACAATTTGGGGTGACACAAAGCTTTCAGTACAGTAAAGCATTCAGACTTACTCCAAAGACGTAACTCAATCAACTTTTTGTAATTAGATTTTGTTTGCATTAAGTAAAACCTTTTAAGAACACCTCTCATTTGCATACATTGATCTGAAACTATATGGCTCAGGGAAAAGCCTATTGCTACAGCAGACCACTAAAAATGAAGGAATCGAAATTATTTGAAAGAATTGAGATTATTGGAAGTCAAAGCATGCCTTCTCCCTTCTTTCCTGCCATCCCCAGATAAAGCCAGTGTTATAAACAACTTTCAGCAAACTGCAGAACAAAAGTCTTGGAGCATATTAATCTACTCCCAAAGCACAAATGTTCATGCTTAAAGAGGGAGCAGAGATCCTGAATAACTTTTATCCCGTTTCTAATGACAGACCCACGGCAGCAGCATCCCCCCAGAACAAGTGGGAGCACCGAGGCTCCTGTGTTGCCCTTGAGCCACAGCTCCGTGCCTGGCACAGCAGCTGGGCACTAGCTTTGCTCCCAGCACTGGGACAGCACAAGCACGTTGTGCACGCAGTGCCAGCTGGAGCTGCAGCTGCACTTTGGGTTACCTTCCAATTTCACCAAATATGAGATGTACTTCACCTGCTGGGTGCAGCCCCGGGACCACGGCCATGTATCAGTGATTCAGTCCTCATGCTCCTCTCCCTCTCCATGCTGTGTTCTGATTGCCCTGAAGGTCAGGAGTTCCTCAGTGTGTTTCCATCCTGCTTTTATCAACCTTTCCTCAAGCTTCCCTCACCAATTTTTGGCTTCCTCTGTATAGGACAGCCTCCCTCCCTGCGAAACAGATACCTCACAACTCCAAGGACAGACTCAGGCAAGAGGACCTTCTCATTTTATCCCTTGTGTTGAGGAAAGCACATGGCTGGCCTCAGGTCAGCTCCCATGTATGCCCTGAGCTCGTGCTGCTGCCCACAGGCATCACATGGAAGAATATTAATGTCCACAGCAGTAACTGCTGAAACCACAGCCCCTTATCAGAGCCTTTTTGACTTATGGGAAGAGATCAGCCTCCTACAGCGTGTGTTTGCCCAGGATTCCCCATGGGATCTCTCTCCACTGTGATTTATTGATGAGACAAACCAGGAGGAAGCCAGAGAACAGACATTTGCTGTCGACCTTCCTGCAGGACAGAGGAGGAATTTCACCTTGCAGAGGCAGGTTAGATCCACAACATGCTTGGAAAGAGGATGCTGATGGACAGCCCTGCAGCCACCACTGCCACACCTGTGTGTGCTGACAACACAGAGCAGCTGTGCTGGAGAGCAGCAGTGAGCCAGGTGCTGTGGACCATGAGATGAAATGCTGAAGGGATGCTGGTGTGGTAGTTACAACACAGACCTTCCCACTGGAGCAGAAACACCCGGACAGCAGCAAGAATTATTGACCTGCACACTGACACCTGCCCAAACGAGCACTGAGCTTTTTTTGGGTTTGCTTTTTAAGACTGACCTGCCAACTGTTGCAGCCAAACAACAAACAGGGGTGAAATAGGCATACATATATGTATATTTTCTTTTTGAAAATCAGAATATTAAAAGAACAGGAGGATTTCATTCTGGGCTTCATTTAATGAATAGAGGAGGGAAATGACTGCTGCTTTTCCTGTCATTTGACAGGTCTGATCTGTAGCGTGTTGGGTGGGCTCTGGCTGGGAACCACCATGACCAGACCAAGGCATCCAGCTCCCTCTCCAGACCAGCCTCTGTCAGCAGCTACTCAGTTTTTCTCAAATTGCTCCCAGTCTGTCTGCAGTGAGGAACAAGGGGTAACAACATTTTGGCTTTTCTTTTTGAGGAACTCCAACACAAAGATGAATTCTGCCAACAAGTATCACCCCAGTCTACATGGCACAACAGAATTTTATTTTCAATAAATATACAATCTGCATCATACCAGACAATATGCCGTGAAAAAAAAATGTACAGAAGCAACCAACAGGACAGCTTGACCGTAACTAAGTTCACTTGGTGACCTGGAGAACTACCTTGGTTAACACACACAACACAGAAAGAGCCACTGTAGTCTGTGAGATAATTAAAATTGTGTATTTTGGATTTTCTTAACGGCAAAAGTCCCTGCAGCAGGTTTCTCTTGCACAGCACAAGTTTGAAAAGATGCGAGCTGGTTTTCCCGGTAGAAATGCTATTGGAAATGTTTATTTTGCTATATCATCACTGTATCTACTAGGCACACAGACTGCTATTGAGAGTGGCAGGTCTCACTGCTGACAGGACATCAGATCCATCTGACGTGGGGCTGCACAGCCATGTGTGCCCCTGCACACAAACGCACACACACGTACTAACGGGAGCTTAATTCTGTTAAAACTAGTACAAGGACAAAACTGGAGCCAGAATCGATTTCACCACAGCTTCTACTGTTTAAAAAAATATTCTAGCCTAATTACCACGTTCACCAAAGAGACCACATGGGTACTTATATCTCTGAGAGGATGAGCCATGGATTTGGACTGGAAGGGCAGCAGAGGCAACTCCAACCTCCTCCACCCACTCTGCGCTCACCATGGCACCTCCACGTGCAGCCCATGCCTCCCAGCCACATGCTCCACCACGTGGGATGCAAACAGCTGAGCGGTGCCAGGGGCAAGCAGCGAGAGGTCTGGCCCCAGGGGAACAGCCAGGACCCAGAGGAACATGGTTCACAGAGGCCAGCGCAGCCACTTGGGTGCAGTGCTGGCAGCCACTTCAATCCAACGGAGCTGTTGTGGGGTGTGTGTAGGGTGTGAGGTGGGGTGTTTCAGTCGTTGGTTTATTTTTTATCTTGTCCACCTGCTTGGTCTGGCTGCTGTTAGTCTCCCACCTCATGTTACCTCCAGGGATGCCGGAGAGACACGGTCGCACTCCTCCCGGGACCGCAGGCTGTGCCACTGCTCCACGGCTGTCCGGTGTGCGTTGAGCATCCGGCGCCAGTGGTTGGACTCGGGGGCACCTGTCGAGTACTGCCCGATCACGATCCTCCCAATGAAGTCATTGCTGCTCTTCACATTGTGCCCGTAGACTGGGGAGAGCAGAAACAGTGGTCAAGGCAAAAGCACCACTCGTCCACCCAGGGCCCTGCCCCAGGAAACCAAAAGTCCTGCAAATTTCTCCTCATGCTGAGTGCCAGATGTCAGTATTTTTGGTATGTAACTGGAGCACCTCAAAAATGTTAGGGACCAAAACAGGAGTTCAGAAGGAATAAAATAAGCTGTACTATGGACTAAAATACAATTCAAATGAGCAAGACGCAAATCTACAGTTATCATGGTATTTAGCAAGAATAAGCGAATCACAGAATTAATTAGGTTAAGTGCCACATCCAGTCTCTTTTTAAGTAGAATCATAAAATGGTTTGGGTTGGAAGGGACCTCAAAGATCATCCAGTTCCAACCCCACTGGTAAGAGCAGGGCCACCATCCACTAGAGCAGGTTGCTCAGAGCCCTGTCCAGAATTGCACGATGTGAAGAAGTGCCAAAAGCTCTGTCTGGGCACTGTGGAATGACAAAAGCAGCCCAGCAGCCTGCACGTGGGGAAATGCAGAAGCAACATCTCAAATTCTCCTTCTCCATATGCATGTGATACAAACCTCTCCAGTGCTAATTAACAGCCTTCCCAACTGGAAACCAGGAATTACACATGTCCAGGCTGTCAGCAGGATGTTTACATGGAAACAATTTGCCACAATTATCACTGCAGCTACTTGTTAGAAGTCCAGGAAAGCAACTGAGGGAGAGATACCAACCCAACATCCTGTCCTTTGGATTAGCCCAGTCTCCTGGAACAAAAGATCCCAGACAGCAGCAAACCCTAATGATGGGTCTGATCCTGGGAAAGGCTGAACGCTCCCACCAGACAGGAGCAAAAGCACTTTGTGTGCTGCAAGCTGAAGCCCTGCCTCAGCTCATTAGAAAGCTGAAAAAAGTCTTTGCAAGCTGAAGCCAGGATATCCACAGGCACTGGCTGGAATACTAAGGATTAAAAAATCTCCTCAGGAAAGAGAGGGATTTTTGAGAACAAATGTCTGCAGGAGCTCCAAATCCAATGGGGCTTCTACAGCAAGAGCATGTTGAGTATGGCATGGAGCCATGAGCCCAGCATGGAGCTGAGCACTGCCCCTGCCAGCAGCACCAGCTCTCCAGGGCTGCTGGAAACCAGCACTGGCAGCAAAGCCACATCTGGGATCCCTCATGGCAGCACCACAAGGCTGCACACCCCTTCCAGGCAGGCAGGACACCAAGCACTGTGCACTTGACCTCACTTTTAGCCAGGCACCTTTGTCAAGGCTGCACATTTCCTATTATAATATACCCCATGATTGATTACTATTACTATAATGTGCCACTCTGCCATCTCCACACTTCAAAGGCTGGTTTCTTACCCCTGGCCCAGTCTGGGATCTTGCTCCAGATGACTGAGGCACCACTTCCGAGTGTAGTCCCAAAATCACGCTGTGCAAGGTTACATTTCACTTTATCCCTTCAGACAGCTCTGACACACACAATGTATGGGCAGAGATACTTCTGCTCACCAAATTACCTGTGGATATTTCAGGTAACAGCAAACCTTCAAATGCCCAAGTAATTTGTCCAGATAATTGCCCTAAAAAATCTACCCTGCAACTCAGAGCTCTCTAAGTCTATCTTCAAAAGACAGTTAGAAATGATTTGGGGTTCACCACCCCAGCAGGAAGACTGCATCTCTTCTGCCTGTCCCCATCAGTTATCTAGGGGTGATGTCATCAGCTCCCTGCAATGTGTCACCAAGCAAGTGCCCCCGTCAAGAGGCCAGGTTGGAAAGGCCAGCTTCTGAGGATGTGGTGAGGAATGTTAAGCCATCCATCTCCAGCTAGTACACAGCTTGTCAGGGTTATTAACGAGTTCTCCTACAAGGCGATGGATCACAAGTGTAGCTAGCAGGACTATACTAAATGTCCTGCTATGATTTATTGTCCCAGTGAAATCAAATATAGTGATAAAACCACATAAAAGTACCCCCAAACCAAATTTTTAATAGGATTTTTTCCATCTTTTTTCCCTATTCCTTTTTTTCCAAAATGAAAGATGAAACCTAATAATGGGAGACAATACCAAGTGATTTAAACCAAGAAGTCTTACAGGCCATCAATTAATCACAAGATAAATTAACAGTGGGTAAGTACCCCAAGCATACAGACTCTTCAAAAATAGTTCATGCCAGGACTGTAAAACAAGCAGGTGTGCTAAGTAAGGGGACCTGTTATTTTACTGTTGATTCAAGTATTTTGAATTCTTGTAATGCAACTTGCTAATCTTACCATGTCAGTCAATTAGCATGCTGAGTCCTTCAGAGTATTAATGGGCTAGCTATACAAGCATTGTTGCTTCTATCATTAACTAGTGTAGAGAGCACAAAGACTTATTGCTGAAGAATGGGTAAGACACTGTGCAAGGCCAAATGGTTATTCACATACAGACTATAAGAGGTGGCACTAGACTGACCTCAGGTTAACAAACTCGCAATTTCCCCACAGCAGCTTTCTCCAAAGATAAGAGATCTTCATGTGCAAAAAATTCAGCTTTACTCATCAATTCATGAGCCTTTTAAACTCAAGGACATGCCTTTCTGGGGGGCTATCTGCTGTATTCCACTCATAAATGGCCTGGATTTGCTGAGCTATTTGCTGATGGCTGAGTTGTACTGAGCTGTGGCATGGACCTTACCCAGGAGAATGGGCTGGAGATGGTACTGCAAAAATAAGCCCTTGCCTTTGCTCACATTCAGGAGCACAATCTTCCCTGTTGCTGTCACCAGTTCTTCCAAGAACAGTTTGGTAAAGAGAACAAGAGCCCCTTGGAGCAGGAACCCCCCCAGAGTTGTGGAGGGGCCAGAGGCCTGTGGACAGGCAGCCTCTGCCAGAGCCCCTCTGCTTTTTCACACATGTATGCAGTGGCCCACACACCATGGATGTAGTCCCACCTGCAGTGGACCAAATTCCACACAAGCTCGCACCTTCAACCTTGGGAGGCAATACCTTCTGTTTCTTTTCTTTCAGCTTCTTCCACAACAAATAGAGCTGGAGAAGCCCCTGTGGTCCAAACAGGGGCAGCAGTTGAACACTGCTTCAAATTCCAAGCTCAGTTCCAAGACAGTACAAGTAGACTGAGCTGTGTCTCTGATGTCTGAGCATCTCCTGACAGAGTTTGGAAGGAGCCCAGAGTAAATTTCAGATTAAATCTGCCCTTGGCCTAAAAAACAGTAACTCCATAGAGCTGCTCAGAAACAGAAAATGAAGTAATTATCATCTGGGATTTTCAGACTGACCCGGACTCTAGTTATGAACAGGTAGATGCTGCTTTCCATTTAAGAAACCTATTTTCCTGACAGAAGCTATACACCTGATCTCATGAGCTCTTCTTCCACCATTGTGGTAATTTACACGATAGCAACATCCATTTCTAGGCCAACACATAGCAAAAAAGCAATTAAAGAAGCAGAGGTCAAACCGATTCCTTCTGCAGCTGCTCTTCACTGAGGGATGCATTTGGAATCAGAAAGGCATCTTAAAAAGAAAATCTTTGTAATAGAAATGCTGAAATATAGAAGAAAATTGGGTTCAGTTATGTCCATTAAAAGGGTTGAACCCTTGAGAACAAGTTACATGATGTAAATAAAACATTTTCATGTTACACCCTTTTGATGCAGTGCTCCTAAATGATCCATATCAAACTGAAGGGGGCCTTGGTGCCACATGAAAAGTTTATTTGGAGTAGGGGTCCATGTCCCCCACAGGGCTCCTGCACAGCAAGGGTGGCTGAATGCCCCCCAGCCTGGCTGCCTGCTCAGGCACTGCAGAGCCCAGAGGTGCTCCTCGTCAGGGCAGCGACTTCCAGGGAATGAGATGACACTTGGAGCTCCAACATCTGGCTCCAGGTGCAACGCCGGCCTGAGCTTTCCCTTGTCTCCTACCAACCTCAGTCACACGGGATTGCTTTTTACCAGTCAACAGCCAAAACACCCTTTACCTTCCCCTTTGCCTCTACACTGAGACTTGCAAAATGCCCAACTGTGAACAGCATGACTGCAAAGCATGTCATCTATGAGTTATGTGCAATACTAAAATCTAAGCTGGCATTTCAGATACTAATTCATCCTTTGACTGAACATATTAACAGCCTTGAAATGACCAGGGAGGAGCAACGACTCAGAAAATTTCCTTAAGCTAACTTCAAGGTTTACCATTTATGTGATGAAGACAAGTTTGCACCTTGCAGCTGGGGCCACAAAAGCTCTGTATCTCCTGCAAACCCTTTGCCAAATGTGCTCAGCAGTTACTCAGCAGTTAAGGCTGTGCTGCACTACCGAGTATGACTGCACAGCGCCTCTGCTGCTGCCTCTCTGGGAGTAACAGCAGAGGAATCTCGGTGTGCTGGAACAGCTGAGAGCTCCAGCACAAATAATTAACTCTTCTTCAGTCACATACGTCATCACCTGCAATGCAATTAAAATCATTTAACTCAGAGGAAAGAATAATAAGCAAAAACATTCCTAAGGCTGTACATGGGCAACTGAGGGGCAGAGTCTCCCTGAGGACACAGGCCTCACAAGACCACAGGTCTCTCTGGCAGAACCACAACCCTGTTAGCACTGACCTATCAACCCTTCCTGCACATCCCACTTCAGCCTCAGCACTTGGCAAGGTCTCAGAAAATGCCCCCTTCAGGCAGTGCCTCACCCCACCCTTGGCAGGCAGGAGTCAGTATCCAGAAGCCAGTGTCCAGCCCTTTCTGTGCAGATTGCTGCCACCAGAGCCGTCAGGTTAAGTAGGACTGAAAACTAATTCTGAACTGCTTGACATCAATATTGAAAAGCTATTTAGCACAAAGAGGTGCTGCAAGGAGCAGTAGCAGCTGGGTTAATGATGCACACTGAGAAAGTCACAGGTATGGACCAAATCCTGCCCCTTGCTCTCTGAGCATGGCCCATTGTATTTAGTAGAGAGGAGAGAAAAGCACAGGAGAAGATGCCATGGTTTCACATTTATCAATTTAATCTCCATCAGTATCTGATGCGCACGTAGAACTTCCTTCCCAGCCTCTCCTCCGTGAGACTGCTCCCTGCAATGTTTGCACTTGTCCAGATCCAGAGAAAACTGGAAATACTTGAGCACATGGCCAGATCCTGGCCACACAGAGACCCAGCACAGCTCTAGCATCCAGCTGCAGCTCTACAAGACAGAATGTCACCATTCCAAGAAACTTTCTTTGGAAAATCATTTCCCTCCTGCAAGGGCAGCCCCTGTTCTCTGGCTGGAACAGTCAGGGAAGGGGACCCTGTGGATGCATCCCAAGCCAGGCATTTAGCTAAGCAGGGTCTGGCTTCAGACAGGCAGAGGAAAGTCCTGTAGGAGACAGCAGGGACCCAGGGTACAGGGAAAGTGCAAATGCACAAGTGTGTCTTGCAGAGATCTCAAGGGCACACAGCGATGACATCTCACAAAATTACCTCATCAGGAGAAACTGGAATAATGGGCTGGATGCATCTATCACAACAGCCCAGAGGATAATGGAGTATCTGCAGCTGGCTTTTTCCACCTCCAATTCCTCTTTTTTTAAAATTGCATCTTAATTCTCTGCACTATGAGCCCCAGATCCAACAAAGCACATGGATGGTTTCATGCATATTTACACACCTCACACAAAGAGGTATCAGCAAACAAAGGCAGGGATGGCTGTGAGGGAGATGCAACCTCTGCCAGCATGATCATCCACCTCCTCTGATGGCCACAGGGCCAGGCACAGTCATGCCATTTCCAGACATTGCACTGCCACCCACAGTAGCTCCTGCCACCGAGACTTTTCTTTATTTGATACACAGGAAGATTATGGCCTCGCAAGATATTTGAACAATCTTTTTCACTGCAGCGTGAGCCAAACAAGATGAAGTGCAGAGGTCAGGAGAGGCATGACACTGCTTAAATTAAGGGGCTCGGCAAAAGGAGCAAGCACTGATCAGCCTGTAGAGGGAGGAGGGTTTGGTCCCTTCTTTAGGAGTCCCCAGAAATTCCAGAGAACTCCAGGACAAGCAGTTTCTGCCACATCTGATGCAGTACATTTATTAACTAAGTCAGGCCATTTAAAGAACCTAATTTTGCTTTCTAAGCAAGCAACAGATCGGCTCAGGGAACATCAGCATCTTGTTGCTCTCACCAGGATTAATGGTGTTTCACTCCTCCTCGTTAAAGAAGCCAGTGTGCTGCAAAAAGCCAAATCCATCCACAAGAGCATCTTCCCTGATCCCCCCCACACACCAGGATCGGTGCTACAGGACTTCACTCAGCATCTCCAACCAACCCCTGCTGCCTGCTCTGCTGTCACCTGCTCCAGGTTGACAAACAGCATCTATCATGGAGACCAGGACATTGTCAATCCCCCACAGACGGGGACTGAGAATGGAGAGCAATGGGAACCTTCCTCCTGCCAAAGGGGATCTGGAGCCTTTGCATCGTATCCTCTGCAGAGAGGCTCTGCCAGGCAGCATAGCTTTCAGGAGGCCAACATCTCCCCCTGCCAAAACATCTCCCCAGGCCCCTCTCCCAGCAGCCCAAGTGGAGGTGTCCTCATGAAACTTGCTGGGCCACCTCACATGGAGCAAGGCCTGGGATGGTGGTAGGTGCCAGCCAGGAGCAGACTGCTCTCCCGAGACCTGGGCATGGACCATATGGTGTCTGCTGCATAAATGCATCAAGTGTTTTATAACGCCAGACACAAAGGCCAAATTCTGATCTGAATTAAACAGGCATAAATCCCCAGAAAACCCAGTGCTGACATCAATGGGTTTTTTCCATTTTTCCTCCTTTGGTTGAGATAGGATTACACAGGTTTAAGCAAGGATTAGATTTTGCTTTTGAGCTCCAGATATGGGAAATATACAGACAGTACAATACTTCAGAAAGACATGTCTAATATACAACAAGAAACAATTTTCTAGCAGCAAGTTGTCTAATTATCCATCCATCTAAGAGATGTTATGGTGCCCAAGTTGAGAGTGTTTCAAAAGAGGAATCACTTCTTTCTCCTGCACTCCAACTTGGGAAAAAAATCCAGTTTAATTTGAGAAATTTAATTTCCCATATATTAGAGGTTTTTTCCCCATATATATGTGCAAAAGACAAAGTGCCTGTATGTTTTTCAGGGGTGTTATTCTGTGGCAATCTCCCAGCCTGCTTCCCTCCCCCAGGCAGAGCATCCTGTCCTGCTAGAGCCATGGCCAACTTCCACATGGGAACAGTGCAGTGGGATGAGCCCTAAACCCACTCTCCATCAGATACCATCAGCCCCAATGCTGCCCTAGCTCCAGCTACACTCTCAGCCAGGTCAGATGGCAAAGCAGGTTCTCCCTCTGCAACTCAGAGCATTAAAATGATTTTTCTGTCTCTGGGGACTCTGGTTGCTTCACAAGCCCTAAAGATCCCAGTAACATAAACATGTACATGAGCTTATTTAAATGGAGAAAGACACACACAGTCACCACAAGGACCTCAGGGATATAAATATTCCCTAACTGTGAGTGCTGAAGGTTGTCTTTTTTATGGTAAGTGATCAAAAGATGTTAACGAGTCACCGAGATGCAGTTTGCCCTGGAGTGCTGATGGTTTTTATTGGGCCATCTGGGCTTTACTGCAACGCAAACAGCATTACTGATGATTGTTATTAACAACATTATAATCATTAACAAAATACTACAGTGCTCGGATTTCAGGTGTTGTCTACCCTCCTGCTGCACAGCCCAGGATTTCTGATGGTTAGGCTGGGATTTAGAGGACAGCCTGCCCAAAATCCAGCAGCAGGGACAGCACAGGGTCTCTAGGCACCCAGCATCCAACCCTCCTGAGCACAGAGGCTGCAGTTGCACGTCAAATATCCTTTTTTCTTCTTGGAAATGACATCTGACAGCCCTGCTGCCAGGGCCAAATCCCACCTTCCCCTTACCTTTAGACAAAGAGTAACTAACACCTTTGTTCACAAGTATAGAGGGTGTTAGGAGAACAGCCTGCCTTTCACTGCCATTTGTCTGCAGGAAGTGAGCCCATGACTTGCCTGAACTCAAGGAGAAGATGCCACATGGGAAACGTGTGTCAAGTTGCCAAAAAAACAGAAAGTGGAAAAAAGAACCACTCAAGAGAGTGCAGTTCTGTTACAGTATGTATATGGCTGCTTATTACCTAGACAACATGTTTGATAGAATAAATGAAAATCAAACATCATCTCCACCAGCTGTTGCCTCACTCATCATTTCTTTTTTTTTTTGTCAGGACATTAGACTTTGTATGATTATCAGTGGCTTTCCTGGTTTCAGACTCTTTTGGTGAGAAGCTGTGAAAAGACAATATTTGCAGCAGCAATTCTGACCTTGGATAACTTCTCCTGGAGAGAGCATCTCCACCTGAGCTCAACCCATCTCATTTTAGGCACTAAACTGGGACATGTGAGTTAGAGACAGCTCCAGTAAGTGAGGTAGGAACAGAGGGGAAGGCAGAAAGACAGCTTGTACAAGGTGTCCTGCACCAATGTGGAAGGAGAAGCATTCTAGTGTGTAAATGCCAATAATTTACAGGATGAAATACTTATATGCCTAAGAGGGAGGTAAAATCAAAGAACCATTCCAGCCATCACCTCCCTCAATTTTGGCAAATGCCAAGCTCTCCCTATGCTCTCCCCATCTTTCCAAGCTTTCCCCATCTTGGAGACACCCATTGCTCCTCTCAGAATCCAGCTGTGCCTCAACCCAGTTTGCTCTGTAGTCCAGCTCTCCAGGGCACCACCAAGAAAGCAGGGAGCAATGCCTGCACACACAATCCCTGCTAAAGCACAGCAAAACAGTGGAGAAATCCTTACTATACTCAGCACTGGACTCAGACAGTTTGATTCAAGATGCACAAGAGAAAAACACGCAGGGGAAAAAAATTAATCTTACTTTGTCTGGATAATGCCTTACTTGCAGTGTGGTGCCGGCCCCACCGGGAGCCAGGAGCTCCAGCTGATGGGAACTGGCATGGTTCCATGGCTTTCCAGTGAAGCCAAGCCAATGTAAAGACAGCTGCAGACTGAGTCCAAAATATGAAGCCACAAAAGAGGTTCCTTTAAATTATTGAAGACATACTCACTTCTGGCTCCCATGACTGCATTTACAGCTCTCTCTCTCCATTCAAAGCATCATCACCCACCCGTCAAGCAGGATTATTTTCCTTTTCAATTGGACTTTGACTCAACAGCAAATTTAATTAACTGACCTAATGGACTAGAGCTGTGGATTGAAAAAAAGAAAAGAAAGAAACAAAACACACAACAGAAAGAACCACCACTGCAGGAAAAAAAAAAAAAAACCAACAAAAAACTGAAACCAACCAAACAAAAAAACCAAAACTACCCCCAACACCTAAGTTAGAAAAACAAAAAAAATATGTCCCTGCTATGTAGAGATGCAGAATAAAAAGATCCTCACATTGCAAGGTACACCTTCTCCATGCTGCCAACCATTTGCTTGATTCTCTTTTAACAGAAGATCCCAAACCCCTTTACAAGTCCTTAAGCTAGGCAATACTGAATGTGCCACAAAGGAGCTCCATGAGGAACACTACCATCCCCATCCCAGAACTTCACGTGAAACCAATGCTCCAGCTACATATTGGCTACACAATCCATACATCTTACACAGGAATGTCCCAAGCCCAGCAGGGGCAGCCAGCCCAAGGACACCCATAGCAGTGCCATGCCCACACTGTGTGTTACCCAGGAGAACCTGGCCCGACTGCTCTTCCAAACAGGTCTGCACATTCCTTCCCAGCTTTGGAGCTGCTGGAGAGATTTCTGGCCTGGGATTATTTATTACAACATTCAAACCAATAAATATGTCACTTTGAAAGTGAAGCACCACTTACAAGGCTCACCACTGAAATCCTACTGCATGACGTATGATGATAAATCAGCCAACTTTCCATTGGCTTATTTGAGAATACATCCTTTGCACAGAAAAATATAACCAGAGATCCACTCATTAATACTAACTTCACCCACAGTGGCTAGGAGAAGCCTATTCCACTCACCCTCCTGTCTGCACAGAGCTGCTACTCTGTCTGCCTTTTCTGCTACCAGTAGGAAAAGGGGAAAACAAAGAATAGAGTGTTTCCCACCTGTCACAAGATCACCTGATGCAAGATTCTAAGAAGAAATTCATCACAGTACAACAGTGATTTATTATAGATGTTTTGCTGAGGAAATTTCCGAGTATGAAGGGCAAAATTTAAATTGCTGATTGGCATCACTTTTGTTCTAACATGTCTGGAAACAAACTAATGGGTTGGAATTAGCCTTCTTGTACCAGTTTTGACATCAGTATCTGCCATGTAAAAAGTAAAATTTAAAAATATTTCAAAATATATCATTTCAGAAGCAGATTCCTTTCTCATCATCAAAAAATGGTGAGTAATGGGTGGAAAGTTGCCAAAAAATGTGTTTGTGAAGCATGAGAGCCCAGTGTGGTAGAAGAGCGTGGGTGCCACCATCCAGCCTCTCTGATTATCCAGATGGCAAGAAGATCTGACCATGCTCCTGACACTGCCTGAGCTCCAAAGCTCCATAGGCTGGCTGAAGTCATAGTGTGGGAGAGAAGCCCACCCTTCATGAGGTCCCTGCAGCCCTGCTCAAGACCTCTATGCTGGGAAATGCCAGAGAATGCCACCAACTACAGCATGTCCTTTGCCCAGTGTGGCTGCCCAGCCAGGGACCACCCCTGTCCTCTGAAGTTCTGCTCCCAGCAGCACCCTGACTGCCAAGCTCTGCTGCCTGTTTTCATGCATTGAGAACAAAAATAGGAGATTCAGAATTTGTTTAAAAATAAGAATTCCTATCCCAGCCAAACATCTCCAGTGCTGACAAAGCTCTCGAGTGAGGTCAGCTCTGGGACTGCTTCTGGCCCACAGCCTGTGTGGTTTGTGTCTGGGTCCACCTCAGCTGTGCCATACAAGACTTGGCACTGAATCCCAGCCCTTAAAAAATGAAGGCATGAATAAATCAGATTACAGAATAGGTGAAGTCAATGTGAAACACCTCCAGCTGCATCATCTCACCAGCAAACCATGTCAAGTACCAGAAGTTATCTTTGCCAGTACGTGGGCTCTGGGATCATTCACTACTGCCCTCTCATTCTTCTGATTTTTGACTTTAAGCCCAATTGACTGTCATTTAGAAGTACTATTAATGCTCCTCCTCTTCCTCTGCACAAAAGCATTCCAAATGGCACCAATTAACCACAGGACTGACACAGGGCACTCCCAGCCTGCTCCAGCTGTTGGGTGCCAATGCTGGAACAGCTTCTGCAGAGGACAGAGTGCTAATTAATCTTCCCTGGAGACCTCAGTGTTGGCCACACCCCTTGCAGAGTGACTATGGGACAAACACTGTTCTGCACAGGTTTATCTGCACACCCACAAATGCTGCTTTGTTCACCTCAGAGCCAACCACAACCATGCTGAGCCAGTAACACCACCACAATTACCTGTGAACACCAGGCTGGCATTCTCCAACTCTTCCTGTGGAACCTTGAAGCTGAAGGATTCATTGTAGAAGGGATCTATCGTGCCCCGCATGCAGGAGGTCTTCTTGGTTTTTGTTAATTTTAATCCATGAACAAGCTGAATTTTCACAAAGGGATCTGGTGAAAAGCACACAGCACAGGCTCTGCATTACAGGGATCATGAGTCAGTACCCTTGTTCATGAAGGCTGGGCACTGCAGGAATGGACTATGCTGAGAAACAACCTTCGGAAATAGCTGGGACTTGGACCCCTGCACTGCTCCCAGAGATTTGTGGTGGAGACAAAAGTCAGGCAGCTGGATTAAAAATGGTCCCTGCCAAAACCACAGTTAATGACAGCCTTGACAGAGACTAAACATACTGTTCTTTTTCGGAAATGCCAATATTCTGGCAGCAGCTGCTGAGGCAGGGAACGTGGAAAAAACACCTGAGGACACGTGCACGAAGCACTTACCAGCCAGCATACTGAGATCCAGAAGGGAAGCAACGCCCACAGGCTGCCTTAACACAAGGAGGGAATATTAAAGCTCCTGATTCCTCACCTCATCCTGGTACAGAGACTTTTACTTTAAATGGCAAAGGTATTCACACCCTCCATTGTATCTCAGGGTAAGCGCTCCAAACCCTTCCGTTATTCTTGGTTATACATATAAAGACAAATATCCAGAGCCTTGTATTAATAGGAACTGAGCATCCAAATCCCCCTGGGTCCACCACAAATTGCAGCCTCACCACTGATCTGCTTTAAAGGCACATATAATCTGAGGATGAGTAATGTGAGAAATGCATTGCCCTTTACCTGAACCTTGGCTCATGTCAGTCTGAAGAAGCTGTTTTGCTCTAATGATGTCCACATTCAGCCTTCCTGCGCTGGGTAGATAGTTTAGTGACAACAGCAGCTCTCCAAGCTCCACTTCATTCTGCAGGGAAAAGGGAATGTGGAAATTTAGAACAGAGCTCAGAGAGGAAGGGAAGAGAAGGAAGAGAAATTAAATAAATCCCATTTGTCTAAGTGCCTGAAAAATGAATTTTAGTCATGCTCTGAACTGCAACCAAGAACCATCTGGTGGTATCTCATCCTAAGCAGAAACAAGAAAAAATACTATCCCCAAATGAAGATCATTCTTTAATCACTGATCTTTCACTAGCTTTTCAGCAGCCATGCAAAGAGGACCTAAAAAGAGGCAGCAATACAAGGTCAGTAGTTTCTACCTGCTCCACTTTGAATGTTCCAGGTGGTTCTGATCTTAGCAATGCGCAGAACACAAACCCACCGGAGAAGACTTTCTCTTTACTTCACAGCCCTCAAGGACCACACCAGCCACTTGGGAAGTTCAGGCATGCAGTGGTTAATGTATCCCTGGGTCACAAGACAGCAGTTCAGAGGAGACATTCCCTCAGCATCCATCCATCTACCCAGAGACAAGGCACAGCCTGACTGTGTGCTTGCTGTTCATCAGACTGGACCATGGCCACAGCTCTGCTGTGCAGCCATTCTTTCTTTTCCTTCTACTTAATGATGCTTAAAACTAGTAATTAAAGAGCTGGAGAGCTGACATCATTGCTTCTCAGATGTGATAGCCTAAAATAATCTCTCCCACCTCACACGACTTGGCTCTGAGACGCTCTTATTGTCAGAGGCAAAATACACAAACTGAAACAACTATGGAGACTGAAAACACACCAGTCAGTCCAGGCAGGGCATCAATCCATTTGCCTTGTCTCAGGTCCACACAAGAGTGCAGAGCTAGTTCTTCATCCCAGTCAAACAGTTCAAAACCAAACTAGATCAGGTGGTCACAGCCCATTCCCAGGAGGAAAAGGAGCGGCAGTGGTATTGCAATCATAACAAAAGGCTTAAATATCTTTACTGATGGTCCAAATATTAGATTACAGAAACCAGAGACTAAGGGGCAGGGTGAACAATAAAGTAAAAAGCTCTGAGACACAGTCACAGCCTGAACTGACCCAAAGAACCAGGTTCATCAGCAGGTGGGGCAGCACACAAGGCACAATCCCTGGCAAAGACATGAATGGCTCAGAGAAATTGAGGCTGGGCTGCTGGGAAATCCAAGCAGTTTATGACTATCCAGTTGCAAGTCAGCTCAATTTCTGCTGGGTGCAGATGAATCAGAGGGCTCAGACCAAAACTAAGAGGGCTCTCAGGGAAAAGCCCTGTGCCCTGCCAGGAGCAGCACGGTGCCTCCTGCCTGATTGGGCAGCAGTCTCGAACATCTCCAGCAAAGATGTGCATGGCATGCTGGAGCAGCTGGCAAGTTGAGGAAGTCCTGGACCTCTGATGCTACATAATACGGTTATATTTAATTCACTAATACGTTTTTTTGGCTTTCCATAGAAAATACAGCAATAGGCCACCCGATTTCACATCATAGGTGCCCGTGTTTCAGGAGCTGGCAAAGCAGCCCCTCTGTGTTAGACCCACACATGTACAAAAACAAAGGACAAAGGAAGTACTACGTGGGGAGAAGGGCTGAGAGTGCAAGTAGAGAAGCATTCTGATTCAGCCCCAGGGCAAAATGTGCGGCTCACGCCAGAGACATTAAGGCAAGCCCATGTGTCCTCCTTGCACACTTGGCTGCTGCAGGAGCCAGCGCCAGAGCCAACCAGCATCCACGCCATGCAGGCCCACCTTCTGTCTGACCTTCCCCACAGCCCCTCTGCCCCACAAGGAAAAGCATCTAATTTCTTACCCCAAGCTCCTTTTGACACAGCATCTTGTGGGTCGCATTATGTCGCAGTCAGCATGTGACTACACAGCACACTCACATTTACCACATGCACTTTCTCCCATTGCTGCAGTATTTTTGCTTCATTGAGAAGGAACCTCTCTTTTGTAAACCTGGGTCAACTCCCATATCACAGTGCTGATCAATATATGGTATTTTAATGTGTTTCCATCAGAAAACCATTCCCCAATGCAAATCTGACCCAATATGCACGTGACACTTACAACTTTTGTGAGGTCAAGCCACACCTACATACACTGTGGCACCCAATGTCTGCACCAATCTAGCATGAGGATCTAAGAGAGTCTCACATCCAAGGTGATTTAAACACCATTTATTTAATTTAAACTATTATATTTGGTTTTATTTTCCCCAAAAATGCTCCTGTCAGGTCTGTGGCTGGAACAGCCTGCAGACACGTTTATCATCAAGAACACTCGGTGACTTCTAAATCTATTTCTAGGACAGTACAGAAACATCACAGTGCCCACAAAAGGAGCCAGGTGGCCCTTGACCCCAGCTCATTTTTTATAACCGATCAACAACATTTTAACAGACCAAGTCCTATTTCTACTTGAACTCACTGCGGCTCAGGTTCCACGCAGGCTTTAATTCCTAGAAATTCAGGTGCATTTGGACAGTGCAAATTAGGAAACTAATCAGTGTTGTTATTACCTGCTGGGAAAAGACAAACAACTCCGGCTACAAATACCAAACTTCTGGCACAGTCAGGTGGCAGGCTGGTATGGGGCAGGGATGTAGGACCTCTCAAGGCACCTCCAGCTTTGAGTGCTGCAAATCTACATTAAAATTTGGGGCAATCTTCTCTGGAGTTGTCCACTGATGGAACCCATTTTCTTGATCCAAGAACTGCAGGAACTAAGGGGTTTTGTTGTGCCCAGGAGGAGCGGTGAAGCTCAGCAAAGAAGGCAGATCTCCATGCTTCCAATTCTTTTGCATTTATGCTCCATTGAAAAAGAAAAAAAGTCCCATGCTGTAAACTGACAATATTAGGCTGGATATGAAACACCCACCAAGGCACAGGCATCCACCCCTACCTGAACTCTCCACAGCACTGTGTCCTGTCATCCTATTGTGGAAGAAGCCACTACACTACAACCATCATACTGCTGTCTAACTCACTAGCCTTCTACAGGTAAAGGTAGGACCTAATTTTCCATGGGACCTAACAGGCACATCTAGAAAAATCTTTTTGGCTATCTAGGCTTAAATTTGATTAAAGTGAGGTATAAAATGCTGTATTTTGTGTGACCCTCCAAAGACAGCAGACAAACTGCCACTGGCTTTAATGGTCTTAGATCAAGCCTGATCTCCCAGATCTCAACAGCACCTTCCACCCCTTTCATGCTTTTCAAGCGTGCCCATATTTCTGTTAATTATTTTAAGGGAAGGAACATGCAGCCTCCACCTCCACAAAGGCCATGGCAGGATGGGCGTGCTCAGAGCCAGGAGAGAAGAGCAGCCCCACTGCAGGCAGAGCAAGAAGGTGTTTTCAGAAGGAAGCCCAGATCCCTGGATAGCTCACCTCCCTGGACAAGTGACTCAGCCTTTTCAAGGCATTTAATTCCAGCAGCCTACTGCCTCTGATATTTTAAATGCATTATTTCTAGCTTAGCCACAGGGACCTGGGAAATATGTTTCAAATCCCACGGTGCCTGAGGGCATATCAAGCACTTGAGAAAACAATCAGTGGCCGACAGTGACCACGCTTTCCTCCCCGGCAGGTCAGGCTGGCACTGCACCACCTTCACAGCTCTCCTGTCGTTAGCAAACAAGCGAGGGATTCACGGCTGGCTCTAAGAAGTAGGAGGTACAAGGCAAACCTCCTGAGGTTTCAGTTCCCCGTGCTTTCTCCAACCAGCTCATGCCGTGGCTGCCTTTGCTGATGTGACGGTCCTGTTCACCCGCACCTTGGGAACACCCTGTGCTGCCGTGCCCATCGCCCCCCGTGCCCACCCGTCCCCTCGGTCACAGGCACCAGCACCGGCATTTAGACACGCTGTGCCGGGGGCTGCGGGCACGGAAGGGCGGCTCTTGTTCTGTCGCACCCTGGAGTGTCCCCAAACCTCAGGGTCACGCGAGGGCTGAGCTGAGAAGAGGGATGCGAGTTCGTGCATGAGACGCGTCATCGGCACACCGTAGGGCAAGGAACTGCCTGGATTTCACGTTTCCTAGGTCTTTCCATCAGGAAACTAAAGTGCCGTTGTTGGTTTTGCCTTCGATATTTTGCGCACAGAAGGCAGCGTGCAGAGGTGCCCCTCAGCACCGCGGTGCTAAGGCACCATTCCAGTTGCCATTATTATGCTGATGACGCGGTGGTTTCTGCCAAGATCCCAGATGACCCTGAAAAAGCAATTTCCTGTTTGATGAGATGCCGGAGTGACACCAAGTCTGGGATGTCTGAGACTCTCCTGAAGCTCTGATTAACATTTCACTCCTGGCTGTTCCTTTCCACAGCTGTATTACACAGCCAGGTTAGATTTGCAGCCTTGGGCTCGCCTGTGATCCAGAATTTTCAGCAGTTACTGCCTGGGTTGAACCCAGAAATTTTTAAGCAGAATGTTTTTTTCTTTTCCGTCATCTTTGAAACACAAGGAGGCTCCCTCAAAGGAAGATGAACTTTTAATGAATGCCATTTGCACATCTTGTTGGGACCATGGTAATTCCTTCCTCACGGCTCCACAGACTGTTGTGCATTGCTACACCACCAGAAAAATTCTGCAGCTGAAATCCTCCCCGGTTCCCGACGGGAACCAGAGCACATTACATCAGCACAGACATCTATGCAACGCTCCTAATGAAGTTTCAGATTGATTTTCTTCCTCAAGGTTATCTGTGATGATACCTCCAGGCACATTAGAAAACTGATGGTTTAGAACAGTTTGCTCTAACAGACTTTCTACAGCATCCTGTGACACACAGCCATCATTTTAAGAAAGTTGAGCTATTAAGGATTAGAACCTCAAAACAAAAATATTTACCAGTGGATAAGAACCATGTTTGCTATGTAACAGACACTGAATGTATATTGAAAAGAGTCACAAAGTCCCTCCTAAAGTCTTTGCATCAGATTGGATGGCCATAAGAAAGCCTCTGTTGTGCAAAAAGCTTTGGGAAGAAAATATCCTATAAAAGAGTCATGCCCACAACCCCCACCAACCCCCTCCTCTGGGCTTCTCCTCAACAAAATACATCCCAGAGCATCCCTGTCCTCTGCAGAAAGGGCAAGGACTGAACAGCACTGAGGGGGCAGAGGTGAGGTGATGCAGATGACAGCTGGAAAAAGAAGAGAGAGATAAAGAGTAAACATTAAAGAAGAAAAATTTCTCGGTGATGCAGCCTTAAAGACTGAAAAAAGAGGGGAAAACCCACTGAAATGGAACTGGGGAAAAATAAAGATACAGAGTGAAAGAAAGATGGCGGACTGTTGTAAGACAAAGTATGAAAACAAACCATAGGTTATGAGCTAAAAACGTTATCATGACAGACAAGCATTCATCAGTTCCCACAACTCCAGTGACCTGCAGGGTAAGGGTAACCTGCTCTCTGCCAGGCTTTGCCTAGGGCATCTCCCACACTGGAGACAGGTAAACTACCAGGATGATTTTAACATCCTGCTGATGAGCAAGCTTACCCCAACCAATCCATGTTCATCATCAGTGATTCCGCATCATGCTTTTAACTAAACTTTTGGATAGCTACAAAGAAAAAAAAAAGGAGAAAAGGGAAAAAGCCTGACAACATTTCCTTTCATGCTTAATTTCCCATGACTATCACAAACATGAAACCCCACTCCACACAGATGCACGCAGCCTTCAGCCAGCTGTTGTGCCAACTCTCTGAACACAATCTCTGCCTGTCCAGCACTTTCTTCCTGTCTCAACATGGGACTGATATTATTTTCCATAATACACTGGGCTACCAAATGCAAGGCATCATCCTCATTCCCCAAAGATGACTCCTTCTCAGGGCTGCAATGGATAAACCAAAGAACATGGGCATTAAGAGCAAACCTGGTACATGCACAACTGGGGGCCTCCAAGCCACTTGCCATAAGCACCTGCAACAGCAGATTCCATGTAGCAGCCAAGAGGAATGTTCTGAAACAAGTCACTACCTGAATTTCAAATTCCTTTCTCTGTTTTCCTTCTCAACCAAGGCACGGTAAGAACAACAGTGCAATACTTGTAGGCTTATCCCTGAGGTGGAAACCAAAAATTGCAGAGAGCTGCCACTCTGTGGAGTACATACCATCTTGAACATAAGAACTGACAGGTCACTCTAGTGCACTTGTAGTATGAAGTTAAAAAAGCAAGTCCAATACATACTCCCTCTACTATAAAAATGGCTTAATTTGAGGGGAAAAGGAATTTCATGCTATTTTCTCACCAAAACTAGGCTTTTTTTTTTCTTATGCAGAATGATCTCCAAGCTCTCATTACTGCTGGTCTAAAACATTTATTCCTGCCCACTCAAATCTGCCAAAAGAGAAATGAATCATATGTCAATAAAACTTGGGGTCCTGAACATGTGCTTCAGAATTAGTTTTAGTGGTGAAATGTGTGAATCTGAGCCCAGCTACAGCAAGGCCTGCCAACTTCATTCATGGTAATTAAGCAAAGCCACACACATTTCAGGGGATATTTAAGGAGCGCAGAGTGTTCCTATGGGGACTGGACTCAAGAGCCTTTTCGTGAGCAGCTACTGCACTTTAGAAAGCCATTAATTACTCTGCAAGAAAAAGCCTCCCAGAACTACTAAAGGTAAAGAATTTGGCAATACCTGCACTGACATTTTCTACAAGCCATAAGTCCTTCTGCTTAGCTGCTGGCTCTGATGATACATTGGGTGGGAGCACCCCCATGCCTCTGCTATGGACTCAATCCCCCAAAGCGCTGAATGTGTAATTCAAACTCAGAGTGCTTATGTGCAGGTACAGGCTTGACATCAAGTAGTTTACTGCACTGATTCTTCAGGCTGAGAGGACAGCCTACTGTTCACTCATACTCAGGTTCTCTGACCACCAATTCCCGACATAAGGAGCAGGGGAATGTTGCACCGCCCACCTTGTTACACCCAAGGTAAGTTCTTGGGTTGTTCATTCACATGCAACTCCATGAACCATTAATTAAGATATTCCTCTATTAATAATAATGGGTTTTCGCCCACTGAGGAGCTGTACATCCCATCCACAGGCCTGAGGAGCATTCCTCAGTCCAGCTCACAGTGAAGCCAATGGAGTAGTTGGCTGTAGAAACTGGACCATGCCTCACTTGTGAGGAGCTCCCTGTCCCTGCTGACATTGCACACACCTGGGATTTCCCACCTTCTTCAGCTCAGTGGTGTTGGCACAGTCCTGTACTAAGGCAGTGTTCCAGCTCTAGGCTTGATGGGGCTCAGTGTGATGGTGGGACAAGGGCTCGGCACCTGACTTCATCAGCACACTCTATGCCAATGGCTTCAAGTGGAGTCCAGAAGTGCAAAACAGATGTTCCCCTTAGCTGATACTATTTGGCCACTTCCTCTGCTCCTTGACAAACCCTGCTGTCCTCCCACTCCCACCACTATGAAAGTTTCTTCCACAGCTCCTGCCATCTGGATTCACTTTTCCTCCCTCTCTCCAGCTCATGATGGTTCTGTCTATAAATTCCAGTTACAAAAAAAAAAAGAAAAATCCACGTATTTTGTGTCTTTCATCTTCACACATCAGGCCTATGACTGTGTTTCTCTCCCTCCTGTTACTGTTTTTCCAAGCACCTGCTTCAGCATTTTCTCCAATACAATCTTTCTTCACTGTGGGGGTGCTGCCAGCTGCTGGTCCATGTCACAGCCCTGGGGGCAGCCAACCCAGACTGGCAAATTTTCCTCGACTAACGATCAGAACTGCGCCACAGTGCCTTTGTGTTTTTCTCCAGAACCCAAGGACACCTTCTGCAAAATAAAATTCTACTGCATGTAGAATTTTTTTTTGTCCCCATCTATCACGATCTCACAACACAAAGCACACTTCAGCAGGCTCAGGTTCAATCCAACAAGAAACTGATAAAGGCTCTCTGTCCCTCAGCTAATCAAGCAAAAAAGTGAGAAGTATAAAAAAATTGTCAACATGTCAAATCTATCATTCCACAGGCAGCAGGTTCCAACTAGTCAAAAAAACCCCTCACAAATTTCTAGCACAAGCATCACTATTAACAACAAACATTAGAATGTGGGTTTTTTTCCCAAGCAAAAAGCTGTATTGTTTTGCTTCTTCCAGGAGTTATTTTAACCCTTTGATCAATTAATTTAATCACCACTAAGATGAAATATACCTCAATCAACAAACTTTAACAATCTCATCATTGAGAAAATGTGAGAAGATGACACCAAACATCCTCCCTGGATGTCCTGTACAAGCACTGTTGTTCCTTTTGCAGTTGCAGTATGCCAGCTGAGGTAAAAAGCACACGGAGATATGAAAGTATTAAAATAAGGCACTTTACTAATCAAAATGTGGAGGACTTTTTGTTTTAAGTTTTTCCACATGATAGGAAGGAAACAAATGCAAAAGGCCTCTAATGTTAGGCCTGCCCATTCAAATGGAGTTTTCTCTTTCTCCTCCCTTTTATATGTATCAGAAATGTGCACTTCTGCATAAATACTTTATCTTGAATGCTGGTGAAGCAGACAGCACTGCTGAAAACAGCAGCAGCTTTCATTGAAACTTTGGAGAGGGGGAAAGGAAGAGCTGGCTCTGAGCCTGGCACACCAAGGCAGAGATGATCTTGTCTAATCAAGGTCTGTATCAGCTGCGGAATGAGTCCACATTACTCATAAAGAGATACATTATAGAGAGAAGTATTTATCACACAAAAGTAAGGGGGGCGTGGTGAGAAGCAAAACTGCACAGTGGGAATCACAGGAGAATAAAAGGATGCAAAAAGGAGAGCTCTGTCCTCAGATACACAACATACAGCCCATGATGAACTGCTATTACAAAAAAAGAAAAAATAGTTCCAGGCATTTGTAAATGAATATTTGGGAGATAGGCTCAGTCAGTGAGAGGAGCCCAGGGATATGGTTTAATGGTGGCCTTGGGAGTGCTGAGTTAACAGTTGGACTTGATGATCTTACAGGTCTTTTCCAACCTAAACAACTCTATGATTCTAAGATTTTCCTTATGAACACTTTATAACACAACTGTCCCCTTGTCTCCCACTGCCACTCTACTGAGCAAAGCAGATTTCATTGATATGAAGACATGCCCTACATAAAGACATGTTCATGGACCCCAAGATGATGAGTCATGCACAACTTTCAAAACTTTCCTTTTTCTCTTGAACACCATTCAAGCAAATCCTGCAATCCTCCTATGCCTATTACAGCCAATCCAGTTTGCCTTCCTGAAGTTACCTGGAACCTTGATCTCCCTTCCCCTTGCACAATGCAGCAGTCTGAGCAAGAGATAAAAGCTGTCCCAGCCCCTCTGCATCCACAGAGAGGGCAATGCAGAGTCAGAATTCCAGGAGGCGTCATTTATAAACACTGCTCAGGGAATTTCACTTCCACAAGTGTCTCATCACAAATTTCCGCTCCAAATCTGTATCTCAGACCCACACTGTAAATCAGTGGTGAGGCCAATGATTTATTGCTCATCTCATCTAATACCTCTGGCTGTGCCACCCTTCTGTGAACACATAAAAATCAAAGAAAACATGAGCCATCCAACTTCACACAATGTTTGATTCAGCAAAGGCTCTAAAACTTAGAAATTGCAATCCTGGAGCTGGGAGAGGCAACCTTGTTACACCAACCTTGTATGAAACTCCTATCCTTAGCAGAAATGTTTGAGATGTTGCCCACACTATGCTCTTCACTTGGCTCTTTACAGGGTCACTGCCTGTAGTTACGTGGGTGATACTGCAAATTTGGGAGCTAACCACCATTTCTGGTTGCAAAGCTCAGACCTTCCCATTGAACAGCCCTTTACCTGGCTGTTTTCCTGAGAACAGAGGTAGAAGCACAGAGACCCTCTGCATCTCCTCTTCCCATCCCACTGAATGGTTGAATCAAGTCCAAAATTCATACGACATGCCAATTGCATCAGACAAATATTTACAGCAAGTTTAGTTCCTTCAGGGACATGATGAAAATACATCTGCCACTCCTGTGCAAATTTTTGTTCATGCATTATGCCACAGGTTGTAGAGATTTCATCTTCTACACACTTTATTGAATCAAATCATTACTGAACTGGCATCAGTGGTTCCTGTCATGACCTCAAAGCACACTCACATTAACAACCACAGGAATGACCTGGGTGACACAGTGTCACTGCAGTGCCTGGGGATGGATGCAGGTCACTGCAATGACAGGAAACATCTTCCCAAAGGTGCAGACTTCCAAAGCAGTCTTCAGTTGTTCTCATCTAAGCTGCCATAGGATGTTTGGTCATGCTAATTCCTTTGAATATTAAAGACAGCTCCTCTACTTCACATTATTAGTTATAAAACCAGCCATAGGCCCACATTATTCCAACCCAGCAGACTTTGTAGTAACAAGATGACAATGACTAATTAGGCACTGTGTTACTTGCCAACAGGCAAAGGAACTACACAAAAACAGTGAGAAAAATTGCGTCAATAATCTAATGAATTCTGTTACCTGAGAACTAGGCACAAGGGCTTTCCACCAGTGTCCACCTTTCACAAGGTCTACATCGCTCAAGGGCATTGACACTTTGCCAATAACACAATGGCGTGAGAATTTGTCAAAATCCACTACAGTTAAAAGCAGAGTTCTTCTCTGGGCTTCTAAAAAGGGGATTTCAAATGTGTACCTCTCCTCAAACACTGGGTTCTGAGTTTTGCGTTTCACTCCGGTCTGCTTGGAGTTCTTCTGATCAGGAAGAAGGCAGATCTTCACGTAGGGGTTGGAGTGAGCCATGTCTTGCCTTGAACCGTCGTAAGAAATTGGAGGAGGCAGATCTTTAGCCTCAATGACTCGCACTATTAGATAATTATGCAACAGATCATACTGTGTGCTAAAATGCAGCATGCCCAGCTGATACTTGGACAAGATCTCCTCATCTGTCAAGGAGTCCACATCATCACTATTAGAGTCAAGAGAGTACAGTCTTGGTTCAAATTTTCTAAAATAGTCATCTGGGGTGTAAGTTTTTCGCAGGATAGTTGGCTGAACTATTTCTTTCTTAGCTCCTATTACTCCAAACTCGATAGGTTTAATGTCAATCAGTGGAGAACTTGGCCTCCTCGACTCTAGACCTAAATGAGAGAAACACACAAATACAATTGTTAGAAACTCAACTGAAACAATTATAGGTAAACATCAACTTTGAGTGCTTCTTTGGGTGCAGCTATCCCGTGTCTGTGCAATGCAGGCTCCACAGTGGGACTTTTCCTCATTGCACTGCCAACAATTAATAGCACCCTTAGCTACAACGAAGCACAAGCTCGCCTACACTTTTCCCTCCCTGTCCAGTTTCACATGCAATTAACACACACATGCTTCAGCAAGAAAAATAGGGCTGGTCCCTTCCTGCAGAACAGGATGAGATTTTAATCAATGTACCTTCAACTTGACTTGATTCCCTGTCCAAAAGATGAAAGAGCAAGCACTAGAGTTTGATTTTCTTCCCCACAAGAATTACATTAATGTTGGAAGGACGACCTTACTTGAAATCCGCCGTGTGAGGCTGTAAGTGGACCGTGATGTATCTGACGACGACCGCCTTCTGTCAGGGGAAACATCCTGAAGAGTGGGAGGCAGCTCGCTGATTGTATTATCAGAGTCTCCATCTTTGTCCTCATTTTGGCTGCTTATCCTGTTATAACGAGAGACCTTTGGATGATTCAACCCAGTATAAGGAGTATATACAGAATAACAATGTGTTCTGGCATTCTGGGTCTAATCTTGGGTTCTCGTCCCTGGATGCTGTGGGGTATCTCCTGATGTATCTGGAAAGCAAAAGGCTAAGCAACTGACCTCAGACCTATGCAAAAAACAGATTCTTTATCTTTCTGCCTGTCTTTCAGAGTTTTTTTAGTACTAGAGCACGACACAGGCCACAAAGGCACATGTAACTCAGACCTTGATTAGAAATACTACATTTGTCTCTAAGAAAAAAAAGAGAAAAAAACAAAACCCCACAACAACAAACCTCAAACAGCAGCCTACTGCTGTAATTCACAGCTACACTTTGGAAGCACAAACTTTATAAGAACAAACCAGCATGGCAGACCACCATGCTCACATATCCCAAACCTGCCACACACCTCTCAGTAAAACAGTGCTTTTCAGGTATGTCAGTAAATTCAAAACTCAACTTTACAAACATAATTCATTAAGAGCTATTTATTGACATGCCTTTTTAAATAATTGGCTGCATTTTATCCACTTCTATATACCAGACGTGATTCTCACCAGACAGTGATTTTACTGCCCAGGAGTCTTGGTGGGAGCAGGGAAGTTGGCAGTATCTGAATGACAGCAAGTTTTGATGAGAGCTGTAGCATCTTTGGGAAGACTCAACAGATGACTGGCATAACACAGAAGTCAACATGTAACACCCATTCAGTTTGTTAAAATATATATACATAAGCACAAGTTGTTTTCATATGTAACAACATTCTCATTAAAAACCTGGAGATGTAACAGTGGCTCCCAAAAGCAGTGAGGGCCCCTCAGCTGAGGGGCGAGAACATACAGTAATAACTGCAGAAGATAAAGTCTCCAACTGCACGCTCACGAGGGAGTGCTGCCAATGGAAATGAAATCATACAATGGTACATGACGTGTAGTGTGTCACACAAAGCAGCTAATCCATGAGACAGAAAATAGCAGCAGATCACAAGGAAAGCATCAGTGTGAAATGAGCAAAGCAAAGGGGGAATTCTGCGTGAGTTTTGCTTCCAATTCATCCTATGTGCATGGTTTAGCTGAGTATAAATGAAGTAAGTTGGATAATTTTCATTAGTAATCAATGACTGGAGTAGAGCAATTAACAAATTCTGTAAAAAACAGTAAACTTGCAGAAAAGCTCCCCAAATATATTAAAAAAACCCAAACCACAAAAATAAAAACAAACCCAAACCCTTAAAACTATCTGGAAATTTTTAACCTAAACTACACCGTTCACAGCAGGATCCAAGCAAATCTCACCAATTCAGACTCATATGACTAACCCACAAAAAAAAAATTCTGTTAATAATCAAAAACAAACCCTGTGCTAAAAGGGGCATACAATATTTGCACAGTTCTGCAGCCCATTAAAGACAGTCCAAATCATGCAGTTTGATATATAATCAGTACTTGGAACACAAATAGCTTTTTCATGCCTAAATGCAGGTCTACACAATCATAGGTGGCATTTGGCTATGCTTATGTTTAAGAAGCAAATGCACAGAACGAGGCAAAGGCAGGGTGAAAAGGGAATCAGGAAGAGAGGCATTAAGGATGTTCTACAATGGGTAAACGTAATAGTGAGTTAATAACATACAGATGACCTTTAGTAAGGAAATTGCTACTGAGCCACAATAATTTTTCCTCAAATAAACTTTGGCTCTGGCTAAAGCAGCTCTGTTTCTGTTTAATCCAAACCTTTGGAAAGAGGAGTCGTGTCCTGATTTCAATTCAGTCTCACAGTGTGCACTGTTTATCTTTGGGGTTTGTGTAGAATATAACAGGCAGCTTCAACATAAACACTCATTCCCAGCCCGTTTCTGCAAAGACCAGGATGCAAGAGCTCCTCAGGAAACAAGAAGGTACCAGGCATTCAGGTCAATACAACTGGACTGATTGCAGAAAGGGTTGGGTTTTTTTCCTAAGTTGTCACTTTAAAAAATTTAGAAAGTGAGAAAAATCCCTAGTCTCCCAAGGGGAAGGGCTTAAACCTGCAGCTTTAATGTCCCCTTCTGAATTTCCAGGACAATGAGGTGTCTCAGAGCTGTCAAAGGGAAAACCTACAGGCGGAAAATAAAGGATGGGTCATTAAGCACAGGCATTCAGATGTCTCCTAGTTCACTAATGAAGACCACAAAAGCAGTTATCCTCTGGGGAGTGGGTAAAGTGAGGAAGGAAAAAATTGCATTCTGCATTACACCAGTGTCCTGGACCCATGAAGAAGTGGCAAGATGGAAAGATCTCAGCTGAAAATGTAGATCTGTTTTTAAAACACTTACAGGTTACAAGCAGGGAATACAATAAATAGATTTGTTTCCAAATTCAATGCATGCATCTAAAAGCAAAATACAGTGATGGCAAATCTGGTTTTCACTGTAGGGGTTTCCACCAAATCCAAAAGCCCTCTTTTCAAAACCAAGAGGAAAAAAAAAAAGAATTAGGGGTTGCCTGGCATAGAGAGATCTCTGAGCACTTGAAAACACACCCATTAAACACTTTTCTAAGACAAGTCCAAGCTCTTACTCTTCTCACATATATAACTCCAGACATTGTTCCCTACCTCCAAAAATGCACATGGAGATTTAAGAGCATAAGATCAACACAATAAAAACAGAAACCTTCTTTGGCTTCTAAATTCTGATTCAACAGAGGCTGCAGGGGATCATTTCCACCTTAAACCTCCACACACAAGAAGCTTGGCTCTCCTGTTCATCAGCAAGCAGAAGTTACCAAATCTGGGTCCTGCCTTTTGCTCTCTTTTCCTCTTTGTCTTCCAGACTCTTGTTCGTCTACAGGTTCATTTTTTCCCCTCTCCTCTCAATCACATTCATTGACCCCTTTACCCCTCTGCTCTCTTTGTCCTCCTCACTTAAATAATTTCTAGGTTCCATCACTTTTTTCCAAAAATAACTCTGGAAACATTGTCACATTCCCTGGTACCACTCTGGGTGCATCTCAGCTCAAGAAGAGGAGCCCACAGCCCTCTGAAGCAAGCAAAGCCTGGTCTCCAGCTTCTAAATCAATGGATGTTGACAGGCATCCTCAGAGATCACAGGATTTACAACAGTGTCACAAGAGATGGTGACTTCAGTGACCCCAGAGCACGGCAGCATCCATGTCCCCTCAAAAAGCAAAGGGGCTTCTCTCCTGTGCCCTCTTCTTTGGTGCCTGCTGCCCCTCTCAGGCATTGCGTCTGGGAATTCACCTTCTCCCAGCACTAGAGCAAAACTGTAGGGGCTTTCACATGGAGCAGGGCTTGGGGAAAACAATACAGGCTGGAGACAGCATTTTATGAGTCTGAAGGTCTCCATGTTCTCTGCCTGTGGCAAAGTCCAACTCATCTGTAAAGCCACCATACATTTGAGTTTTGAGATAAAACCAAGAGAGCTTTGGTGCTCACAATGCCCCTTGAGCCAGACAGAAGGATCCAGGAGTCAGAAATTAAACCATGGTAAAATCACCCCACCTCCACCAAACCCACAAGATGGCCCTTCTGTTACTCAGCACACCAAATAAACTCTGAATCACCCTCTCACTACAAGCCCAGCTACTTGTTCCCAAGATGTAATTGCTCTTGTACCAATCTTTCCAAGTTCAATACTGCAACCTCATCACTGTTCTCTCCTGTGTGTGATACTTTCCTATTTAGCATTGATTTTGTTTCCATTCCCCATTAATTGCAGGTGAATCCATTTCTAGGCATGTATCAGACTCTTAAATATGCTGCTTCACATATAAAACCCACTCTAACACATCTTGAACAGCTCTGTTTTTATTGTTTCAGTATTAATTACCACCCTTTTCTTCCTGGATTCAAAAGAGTTCACAGACAAGACCTCGATTTAAACATGAGACAATTTATTTTTTTCATGCAGCACCAAGACATGAACCTTCTAGACGTGAATAAGAGGTACTCACAGGAGTTGATAAAATTACCTGAGTGTCTCAGTGCCTGGGTACCAAACTCTGAGTATCATATGATGCACTAAATAGGCCTCTCTTGTGCCACAAATTCTGGACACACTGAAGCTATGTCCATCAAATGGTCTGCTCCCAAAGAAGACAGCCCAGCCTAGCTGACAACGCAGCCACTAAAACACAGGAAAGCTCTGCTCCCTTCTTGGTTTCATTATTGCCTCCACAGGGTCACCTCTGTGCTGCAGATTCTCCATTGAAAGTGAGTAAAACGGGGATGACTTCACTGACTTCCTTTGTAATGGATTTGAAAACACACTAATCAAAAAAACAGATAAAACCTGGTGCTGTGGTTCTTTAATGATTTGAGAAGAAATCTTGAAGAGTATTAAGGTGATGTGGGAGATCAAGTCCTGCTAAATGAAATTTTAAATGAATTTCCCCTTCAGAGCACATATGAGCCATGCCTTTCATCTGCCTATATGATAACCACGTCATGCTAGGATAAGAAAAAATTTCAAAACAACCTCATCAGCATTTAAGCCAAGTTGAAGTGCTCCAAAGGGCTGGTCCATTTGAAGAGGAAATAGGACTGAAGATGAAAGGCATCTTTAGACAAGGGCTCATAGCTAAATCAGTTACCAGCTTGCTATACCAGCTTGCAAAACAACTGCTGTCTTATCCATCAGAAAAGGTTTTTACAAAGCTAACCTTTCTATTTGAGTTAACAGAGCTGCCCTTTTTCACCTTGCCATGAGTAGCTTGCATTCCCACCCTTAGGAGGTTCCTCTTTTCAAAGTGGAACCCTCTAAATGTCCCACTGCGTTTCGTACCAATACTCTCATCATCGCTGAGCAAGGAAACAGCTAGGAAATCGTGCACCTAAACTTACAGCCAGGCTGGAGTTTGAGCAGGAAAAGGTCCCAGGATTTCAACTTCATCTTCGTTTGTTTGACAACAGCTACAGTCGAAACACTTCTGACAACAATTTCTACAAGTCCAACGGCACAGCAAGAGATCTGAAATTCTAGCGAGCAGACCCTGAAGCCATAGGAAACCAAAGTACAACATTACAACCCATCAATAGCTATTGAGAAAAAACATTCAGCTGTATTTATGTTTGTGTTTCTGCAACAGAACATTAAGAACTATATTTATTTCAGCTATACCAACAGACAAGTGCTATGTAGTTACCAGCCAAACCCCACCGATGCCATAACAAGGCAGGAAAATAAGCATTCTCCACAGGTATTTTCCCTCTAGTAGCAATGTGTTATTATTATGTAGGTTGGCAAGAGAGTGATTTACAAAACACTATGGCGTAGCAATATGCTGGAGTAGAAATATGCGTGTACCTTCATGAACATCAACAAACTAATACATCATCAGACATATGACAGAAGGAATTAAAAACAGAAGGTAAGTGAAAGCTCCAATTTAATCCAGCAAGGATCTATTTAATTAACACAGCAATATGAACACACTTGGTCCCTGCAGATGCACCAGTAGATAACATTTGTATGATCCATACACATATAGCATTACAGCCCAACAAACTTGCCACTGAAATGGATTAGCCAAAGCACATTATCCATGTCTCCCCTCTGCTATGATGATTAATTTAATTAAGAATCTTCAATGATATTTTTTTAAAGATGTCAGTTGATCTGGAAAAATATTTCATTTCTCAGGTTTCCGTGGTGGCACTGGCAGCACCACCTGTAACAGTGCTCCTCTGCTGTGACAACCACATGTGAGTATAAGCTCCTCATCAGAGGGGCAGCATCCTGTGGCCCCACCTCCATGCCATCCCTACAGCCTTCCCTCTGCTTCAAAGCTCTGCCTGCTTTAAGAGGAGCAGAGAGACAAACCTTAGCCCATTTCCCACCCACACTAGCTCCGAGTTCTGTATTTCCTGAGAAGGCTCATTAAGCAGCACAAGGGCACTGCTAAGAGAGGGCACTGCTCCATAGGCACAGGGGAGACACGCAGCTGCAAGGGCACAGCACTTGCATCCAGGGTCAAACCATTTTACAATTGTATGTGACCTTGGAATGTTCCTAAGCTGAAGAAATAGAACATATGAGATTTTTTTTCCATAGATATCTCCCCAAAATACTCAAGGCATTTGCAGTATTCATAAGTGTGCAGACACAAGGGCAGTACTGCTTCACATGGAGGGGTTTCCTCAGAGGAACTCTGATCTGCACAGAAGACTCCACCAGAACATTTCTTTTTGCCCCAGTAAAACATGTTTTTTTCTGTAAACAAAACCTGGGCATTGCAAAACAAAATTACCAGCCCAAAATGTGGTGCATCACTTATGTCTAGGACATCGGTAAAGAGTCAGAAAATACGAGACAATCCCCTCAGGATGGAGCGAGGAGACAGAGCGGGGAGTGAATCATCAGATTAACTCACCTCATTTATTGGTTCCAACTGTCCTTTTAGACATCCAGGATGAAGCAAAGGGGAACAAAATGAAAAAGACAAAAACAGGTTAGCAATGCTCAAGTAACTTTAAATTTTCTGGCATGACATGCCCCAGCCTGGGATGAGCTTGAATTTCTGACAAGACAGTACCTTGTAGATGTCAGAGGAAGGAGAAGTCTCCTGACCAGGCGTCAGCTTCTGCTGTTTCCAGTCCTTCTCCACCAAGCTCCCTCTGCTCTCCCTTCTCCAGGAGCAAAATTCCCAAATCCATCCCGGAGCATGAAAATCCTACTCCTTGCTAATGGATTATCATAAGCAACCACTTTTTTTCAGTTATCTGTCTCTAATTGCAGCAGTTTTCCAGTGGGAAAAAAAAAAAAAGGCTTTTCCCCAGATTCAGCCCACTTCAATGCAGTTTCAATGCCAACTTGTTATGGAAACATCTCTAGGAAGGAATACAGCTTAAATAACCTCCATCATGTACACACTAGTGGGCACCTTCAGACTCATCCTCAGATGTCACTTCAAGAACACAAAAGATAGAAGTTAAATGCTTGAGCCACACATTCCAGTTCAAAAATCCATGCTGCAGCCACCTGCCCCAAATCACAGAGAAAATCTACAGCAAAGAAGAAGTCACCACAGACTAGAGTTTTACTTACAAATCCACTCTTGGAACATTATATTTGGCACATTTCATTTATAGCTGGAGACTTAGTAGCATTTCCGATGCCTGCTGAAATGTCTTTCCTACTAATTGTCCTGTCTTTCTATAGGTGGAATCTCCAAGGAACAAACCCAAACCAACACAAAACCACAGGAAAAAAACCAAAACAAACAAAAACCCCCAAACTTCATTCTGTTCTTCCACATGTAGAAATTGGTTCCAAGCTTTATGCTCATGACAGGGCAAGAGCAGCATTTTATAAAGAAGCTGGGATGTAGAAGTTGCCTTTAGTTATAAGAACTCTCCCACTGACCACATTTCAGTGCAAGTCTCCCTTTTAAACTTTTTGGAAGCCAGTGCTTGGCAAACAGGCTGCCACTTGTTAGAAACACAAACTAAAATACTAGAAAAGCTGCAGTGCAGTGTGACAAGACAGTGATTACAGATAACCATGGACCAACTGTTTAAGAAAATTCTAAATGGTTTAAAGGGCTTTATCATTCCTTATTAATGCAAAGTTGCAGGCAAAGCTACAGTGGTTTAGCAAAGCTGCAAGGAGAATATTGAAATTGCTTTCAAACGAAGTGGCTGGATCTGTGCCTTTTGATTAAATACCGTAGCACGTGCCATGAGAAGAAAGTGGCTTTTCCAAGGGGTCCTCGGGGATGCACGGCAGACTTACACCAAACAGCCCTCCTGGTCGCCGCTGGCCACCAGAGATGTGAACCCACCCCTGTGTGCCACCAGCCCAAGGGCACACACAGCTGACCCACAGGTACCATGATAACATGAGTCTGTGATCACCCGCAAATCTCCTCCAGGAAATGGGAGGGCAGGGATAAGTACTAAATATTACAGTGTCGAAGAGGTAAACAAGTCACCAGCACCATATGGGGCTGAAATGCAGGGGCCCATGAAAGGAAAGCAAACACGACCACCTGTTCATCCACCTTGCTCGCACCAGGCAGGAGGGTCAGGGCTGGGGAAGGGCAGATGTTACAGCAAGGATGCAGCAATGAGCTGGCGCTGGTGGGATCCCTGGGAGCACAGCTGCTGTGGTGTTCTCCAGCAACCGCTGGAGAAGGGCTCAGCCCCCAGGGTCAGGGAGGCACCATCATGCTCTGCCACGTCATCCCAAGCTGTCCAAGCAGAGAACAACCCAGATGTGAATCTCCGGCCGCGAGTGAACCCTCATCGAGTGCAAGGCAGGGCTCCATCTCCACGCCCTGCTGCAGAGGCCCAGTCCCAAACGCTGCCTGGGCCTGGGTGGGGGTCACCTACTCCAAGTCAGCACAGACACAATCCCAAACGGGTCCGCGGACCAGTGACAACAAGCCACCGTGGCAGGGTGTCCCTGGGGATGCTGCAGCAGGGTGAGGACCCCACTGGTGACAGACTGTATTGTGCTCCCGCAGTTAAACCTCAGGAAAGGTTCACAAGCTCCATCGCAGAGGACACCACAGCCTGGTGACAGACTGTTCCTCCAACCACACACTCGTGGGTGGCCCTCACCATGACTGGCACCCCGGTGTGGGGATAACGGGGTGTTGTTGCTGTTCCGGACCCCATCCGGGTAGCCCGCTTTGTACCCACGGGCTCCGACGTCTGTGCTGCTGGAAAGCAGTGCCGTGCCCTGCCCCACTCGAGACCCCCGCCGAGCTGGGGGGCCCCGGGAGCCCCGGCCCATGCAGGACATCTCTGGGTCAGCCCGCGGCCGTTCCAGCTCGTCCCCCCGGGACAGCTCCCTCAGCATCCCCGCTCCCACCCGCCGGGCGCGGCGGCGGCTCAGCCCCGAGCCGGAGGGGGCCGTGGGAGAACGGCGAGGTGGGCTGAGGGGGACGCGGCCCCGCGGGACGGGGTTCACGAGTGGCATCGGTTACGGGGGCTGCACCAGCGCCCCAGCGCCCGGCCGGCCAGCAAAGCTGGGGATGCCCCGCTCGCGGTCATCGCGGACTGGGCGGCTGCGCTCGGAAGCAACGGGTGGGAAACGGGCGGCTTGGGCGTCTGAACAAGCCCGACAATAATTCAGCCCCACAATGCTGTGGGAGCCCATCCATCATCCCGCAGCGCAGGGCTGCCCGCAGACCAGGGCGCCGGTGTCCCCCACCCTGCCGGGCTGTGCCCAGGCTGGAGGGGCCCCTCGCATCTCGGTCTGCCCGCGGGGTTCAGCATCCTGCTCCCTCCAAGAAGTCCTTGTGTAGGACGGACTCTCACGTCCCCGGGGCCATCCCGCTCCCCCGACAGAGAGCAGAGAGGCCCGAGTGCTGCTCGCGGGGATCCGCTCCTGCCCCGGCGTCTCGGGTGCAACAGCTGCCGGCCCCGCTCCTGCCCCGGCCCCGCCTGGCCCCTCGCCGGGGGCTGCTGTCGCCGCCGGGAACTCCTCCCCAGAAGTTAACCCG
>VXBA01003660.1:397028-413855 GCA_013399895.1 Serilophus lunatus | reverse complement strand
CGGGGGGACCCGCCGCCCCCGCGGCCGCTGGCCCGGGCGGGAGGCGCGGGGCCGGTGCTCCGAGCAGGCGGGCAGCTCCCGCCCGGCCCGGCCCTGCCCGCGGAGCCTCCGCGGGGCCGCAACAGGTCCGCTGCAGCGCGGGCGAACACTGACCTCCAGAGGGCCCGGCGCGGAAATTCAGGGACGCGGACCCCTCCTGGCCCCCGGGACCCGGCGGGAAGCGGGGCACGGCTGGGCAGGCGCGAGTGGTGGCCGCGGCGGATAAAGTGGTTTTACAGCAGCGTTTCCCCACGATGAGTTTTCTGTATGAGAGGATGCCACGGACACACCTGAGTTTCAACACGGATGCAGCTGTTTTATGAGCTTGAATGGAAAAAGTCAAAACGTGCAAACTCACGCCCTCCCCAGCAGAGATGAGGAGCGAGAGCAAGCAGGGAGCTTGTAACCCACAGACCACAATGAGAATCGTGTCCCTGCGCTTATGTGTTGGGTCCAGCCAGAGGCAGGGTGGGAGGGAACGTGGTCCAGCAATGGGCAAATCCCACCACGTGGGTGGTTGGACCTGGAGAACTCAAGTAGCAAAGCACTCTTTTGAGGTGAAACTCCTGAAAGGGAAAGCACAGGAAAGGTGGGGATTTGAAGTTGTTCTCTTGAGCATCACCTTGGTGCCACATACAATTGGAGGCTTTCCTGCATCCTGGTGTAAACGGCTTTTGCCCTCAGTTTTGGAGGAAGCTCTCAGGCTACACTTCTGGCACCTTCCTGGTACACGGACTTACACTAAAGCCTGGGCAGAGGCAGAGAGGTAGCAGTTTAAAGTTCAGCCCAGCAGGACCGTCGGCAGTTGCACCTCCCTGTCTCACAACAGCCCTGACTCACCACATTTCAGTTTACTCTGGTGAATGGTAAAAGCATCTCCTGCTCTGGAGAAGAGGATACTACAGCTTCAGATGTTGGTCAGCCTAAGAACGATGGTGACTGCTGCTCTTGTGGTAAGGAGAGCATCCGGGGCACGATGTCTTTGGAAAGCTCTTGCATTACTGATCTCATTTAATGGCCCATTTAAGTTCTCATTGAATTCAATGAAAAACTCCTTTTGACTCCATGAGAAGGGCCATACTTTGACTTAAAAAAAAGAAACTCTCTTTTCCCACAGGAAGAGCAGCTACTGCTTTAGAAGAATAATTACCACAGTGGAGATAAGCAAGAAAAAAAGCCTATAGTGCTTACTTGTTTCAGGCTGTTTTGAGCATATGATTAAGCTGTGGTACAAGTTGTTTGTCAGTTTTTGCTCTGCAATTCTTTTTAATTCCACTTCTTTGCAAGTGCTAGTGTTTAAAATGTCAGCCTTTACTTTAAAAATATTTTGTTGCTCTTTTCACCACTCCCTTGATGCAGCTTGCAATAACTGAACACACAGATTTTTTTTTTTCTCATGTTGCAACATGGCATAAGCTTTTCAGACAGATTTTTTTGACTCCTTAATGGCAGAATGGTATGAGTCACAAAACTGTGGCATGCACTACAACAACATTATGTGCATGTTTTGTACTTACTCTTTTAAAACATTTAAGGCAGAGAAAGATCAAATGCTGCATCACTTGTCACTGACTTTTTTGGCTGACAAATACAAGCATTATCAACCAAAAAAGTAGAGCAAAAGAAGTTTTGTACGAGGGGGTGGCCAATACTATTGATTTTTACATGAGAAAAAAATGCCCTTTTTGTCCCCTTCAAACGCTTTAGTAGCAGATTGTAGCACAAAGCCCTAAGATACATGTGCTTCCCTTGCCCACTCATACATATACATGCATTTAAGTGCCTTTTACACTGTCACATGAAGGCTTTTCGATGACATTCTCCCAGCACACATATTCTCTAAGCAAACCCAGTTCTAACCCAAGGAATATGATGGATTTGAAACAGTAGACAGGTGGTTATTGTAAAATCTAATTTCAAATCTGCATATGGCTGATGCTCTGATTAAGCTCTGCTTCTACAGCAGTCAGAATAAACAGACCCATTTGACATGATGACAACATAACCTTTGGATGTCCTTTGCTGTGCACGCTCTGTGTCTGATAAGACACATTCCATACTTCCCACATGTAATGGTTGTGGTGCAGATGGTGAGGCTTGCAAATGCAGAATTTCTAAGCAGAAAACAAGGAAATTAATACTGCTTTTGCAGAATATGATTTTATGATAGATTTCTATTCTTACTGGTATTAATACACTTTGGGAATAACATCAGCTACATCCAAAGCATGCTCTCGAATCATTACAACCAGCCCAGCAACAGCAAAATCTACCTCCAGCACAGCAAATTAGTTCAGCAGCCTCTCAGACAACTAGAACCAGTGTTGTTGGTATTCAAAATGCCATGCCATGCCCAAACCTATTCAAAAACTTTCATATTCTTCATGCCTTAACAGAGAAGAGCATCAGTCTGAAAAAGTAGAAAAAGGAAGGAAAGGAGGGAAATCTGATGGCTATTTCAAAGGATTTTCATTTGAATCCCTCTAAAGTGATTGACAGTGCTTTCTGCTGCAAGAGGAAAGTAAAGAGAAAAGTGGCAGTTCAAAGTAAGATGGGATGTCTTCATCTACTGTTCATATGCCAAATCCTTATTATCATCACTTGAGCCTGCTGAAATAGCCAGCTACCACTCTGCCTAAAAATAAGCTACTTATCTCCAGATGTTTTTATAAATGACAAACCACTGTAGCTGGTGCTTCCCCACTGCTGTTGGCAGCCCATAAAGGTCCATGAAGGCTTCTCTTGTCATTACAGAATTGGGTTTTTTTCCCCTCAACGCCATCCCTCCAGTAAAGGCACCTTCAATTTACTCTTCCAGAGCCATCTCTAGCAACATGTTTGTATCCTTGCAGGTTTCATGGAAATGCAGTTTCTTTCCCTCTCTGATTTTCCAGGCCTTTTTCTGACTTAGGCTTGTAACCTGAAGGGCCAAGTCCATGAGGTTTTATTCAAGAATTTCTGGGCTACCAGGGGCAGGAAGGACTGTTCCCCACAAGCTGCACCCAGGAGAGAGGAAGGGCTTGGTGGGCACTGCACAGGGACCCCCAGCAGTGGAGTGGTACATAAGGGAGAGAACTTGGCAAATACCCCTCTTTGGGAGTGGAGGCCAGGCTCTGAGAAGGAGATCTATCCCAGTTCCAGAAATAGGAAGCAGCAAACTACTCACCTGCCTTTACCCCCAGCTGCACCCCAGCAGAGCCCGACACACAGTGGAGGGGTGAGGGGTGGTTTGCCCTGGAGCAGGACAGCTCTGCCTCACTGGTCCCACACCTCAGTCTTTCAGCTGCAAGGATTAGCTCTGACTTTGCCACGGGGGCCTCTATTTATTCTAGCCCTAGGAATGACTCAGTGTCAGGGTCTGTGTCAGAAAATGCCTGAAGTGACCTGAGCTGAGCTCTGCTTCCTGCCGATGACACACAAACTCAATCCCACCAGCTGCCTCCCAATCTCATGTGCTGGTCCCTTCAATCCTTTCTACCAAATTCCTGCCTGACATCGTGCCTAGACAGCTTTGTTCAGAGCCGGAAAAGGTCTTTCTAAATGGTTCCTGGTGTGCTCCAGGGGTCAGCAGGAAGCCTGGGCTCCAGTGCCTCTGTCCCAGGCTCTGGTCCCTTGAGGCATGAGAGGGTCACAGCAAGGGATCTTGTGCCAGCGATGATGCAGTTTCCAGCAGGAACTGAGCTGACATGAGTGTGACAGACACAGATTCCAGCTAGAGACAAAAGGGGAAGGTGCTACAACTCATTTCCATGACTCACCCAGCCTTTGCTCTCAACTGCCTCTAAATCAGCCCATCAGCACCGTGGACACCTGTGAATCTGCATGATTTGAAGTCAAGATACCATATCCAAGTTTCTGCATTTCCAGTAGCCAACTGTTCTTTATATTCTATTGCATTCTCCTACTCTTCAATTTTCCTAAGATCTTGTTTGGCATTGCCTACCCCAGGATCTCCCTCTTGTCACATCTCTGGGTCCCCACTCACAGCTGTAGCCAGGAGGAACTGGGCAGTGCTGTGCCCTGGAAAGTGCTTCACTTCAGAAACAGCCTTTGCTGATGCTGCATCTTGCAGCACATCTGGGTTATTAACTGGCCACCTGGCAGCTCCCTAATTGGCAATATCAGTAAAAGCACATTTTTCTCTTCTCTTAAGTCTCCAAATAAAAGGACTAAATTTGATCTAAAATCCTCAGATCCTCATTGCCTCATATAATTTGTAATGGCCCTGCTTATGCCATAAAAATTACAGCCACTTTCTTGCACTCACACACACTTTCTGGTTTGTCTTTAACATACACTCTGGCAGGGAACTGAATGACACAGCATAATCTGCTAAAGCTATTTCTATAGTAAACAGAGATAAAAACCACAGCCAAAGGGCATGCAGCCTCTGAGGAAGTAAGCACCGTGTATTATTGTATCCAGCACTCGAATTCAAGTTCCTGCTTAAAGGAAACCTGTCCCCAGAGGGAGCCGTCACCGCCTGCTGGAGTCAGGCTCGACTCCAACCCTGAGCACGTCTCAGCACCAGCCTGGCACAACACAGCCCTCGGTGGCTTCTCACAGTGTCACTCATGTGAGCTGAGTGTCACCAACTGACCGTGCTGAAGGCAAATGGTGTCTGCTGGATCACAAGGGGAAATACGAATTTGAGGTCATGTTCTTTCAATGACCTAATTTTGCAATAAAAACAGGACCTCTGTGACCTGTGACTCGCTTGCAGAGTCCCCCCAACTCAGTGCAGCTTCAGCTGTGGGAGAGTGCCTTGGAGAAGGCACAGTGCCACTGAGACTCTTCTGCTTTGGAACTCACTCTCTGCATTGAGGCCAAAAAAAGCTTGGATATGGTAGGCTTTCGGTCATGCTAAAAAGCCTAGAGTATTTTCAGACTTCCGAGGAGAGAACATTGTATTTATAGGGAAGTTTAGTTTTTCAGTTGCTTTTTAATTCATTTTGTTTACGAATGGTTTATTCAAGCTGTAGGGATGAGGAGTTAGCTGCTAGATTTCTTTTCCAGGCTCAGATTTCTAACTGTTTGCAGACACAGGACAGAGCTATTTTTGTAATATAAATCATTACAGAGAGAATATCTCACAGTCCCCACTGAAGCAAATTCCTAAGGAAGCGAGCTCTATTTTTAAAGTAAATTTCTACTTCATATTTGTTTTAATCTTATGACTGAGAAACGAGCCACGTCAGCCTGTCTGAGACCAAGCACCATTCCCATTTCTCAGGAAGAAAAATT
Source organism: Serilophus lunatus (assembly GCA_013399895.1). NCBI lineage: Eukaryota > Metazoa > Chordata > Aves > Passeriformes > Eurylaimidae > Serilophus > Serilophus lunatus. The sequence continues at coordinate 408,572 of VXBA01003660.1, read as the reverse complement.
CAACAGAATGAGAATCACTCCTACCAAGAGGAGCGGGGTGGGATCTGCAGAAGTGGCTTCCCAAGTGCCAGGGGATTAGGTGTGATCCTGACAAAAGGGGCTGAGCAAATGGGGGACAGAAGCCCAGCCTTCAAAGTGACACAACTTTAAAGATAGTTTAGATACTTTCAGTGCCCACCTTAAAAAATAAGACAAAATCTTCTAAAAAAAACAGAGTTTAAGATTTTATAGAATAAGGCAAACTCAGCCTCAGCATCATCTCTCTGAGACTCAGGGATAGAATTGTAAGAGTTTTGGTTGTATTACAGACTCACAGATGACTTACTTTAGAAGAACAGTCTCATCCCCTCAAAGTTGTTTGAATAACTGTGCTATGACACTTCCCATTTAATTCACACTAATTTAATAAATCACAATTCCTATTCATAGAAGCATTAAAAACTATATCAGACCTGGAAAGTGGACAGAAAGGAATTCCCAGTTACAGGTTTCTCCTTTCCAGCAGTGGCTTGAAGATGTAAGTTAACACAGAAACAGATGTGGTCAAGAACACTTTCTTCAAAAAAGCAAGGCTTTATAACAGCCCTGGGCCACGCAGGTGTAAAATGTTGCAAAAGTTATCCAAAACCATTTAAATATGGCTGGTGAGAGAAAAGCTTTTAGATTATGAAACAAATTACCAAAACAGAAAAATAAAGATTGCTTAAAGCTTTTGGGAAAAACCAATATGAACACCAATAAAAAACACTTCCAAGGAACAGCTACAGGAGTGAGTTGAGGATTATTCAGCTGCAAATACCAAATCATCATTTGCAAGAACATGCCCAAGTCGGCTTCAGAATTCAACAGGTTCAGAAGGGCAGGACTATTTTTATGACAAAAGGTTCTGTTTCTAATCATCCCCTCACAGCGCAGAGACCCAGAGACCGTTACAGCTGGTTTTCCCATTTTGCACATCTCATTAAGCAGATGTGCAAAATACTGTATCATGCAGGAGAGCTAAACTTGGTTGGTTACAGGGGTGATTTGCATTCTAAAGCACTGCAGTGCTGTAACAGAGAAATAAATGGAATTCCTGACTATTTCTGCCTTGAAGGGACCTCAGTTTCACCTGTTTCCATCCCATTCTTTTCCCTCCTCCCCATTCCTATGCATTTACCCTGTAAGACTGTCCGTAGGGCACAGCTCTGGTGAAGAGGGAGGCTGCAATCCAGCTAAATGCAACCAATACAAATGAACCAAGTCCTTTCCAATTTAAAATTTCCTTTTCACAAGGAATCTCTTCTCTGGACATTAATGGAAACCAAAATCACTACACACAGCAACACACTCCGAGCTGAACTCGGAAGGCAAACCTGTCTTATCACAGACTGAACCAACCCCATATGCTAAAGTCTGCTAAATCAGATGATTACTCCTTGCTGCTGGGCATTCCCCTGGGTATCTGTCTGAAAACACTGTTCTTACAGATGAGGTGGGGACACATTTGATCTCAGGGTTGCTCCCTATATGGTCTTGTGCAGGGCTCAGTTGGATTTGATGATCCTTGTGGGTCTCTTCCAACTCAGCATATTCTGTGATTCTGTGATTGCACAGGTAGCAGCAGATTGTGTTCCTCCCCCATAATGTGCCCAATAACCTGCAGCTGATGAGCAACACTGCCAGGGAATGAGACGCTGTCCCTGTTCCTGAGCAAAGTCCTGGGGTGGGTCCAGCCTGATCCCGCTGTGCCAATAGCTCAGCCTGTATCACCTGCCATCACGGATGACAAACTGCATTCCCACTGGCCTCAGAAAAGCAGTTTGTATGAGTCAAGGACTGCATTAGCCCTTTCCCAGGGGAGGAAGCTTACTTGTCCTCCTCCCTGCAGCATCCCTTTTACAGCACTGAACTGGAGACCTCGCTGGCAACACAAAAAAGTTTCCAAGCAGAAAAGGCAAAAAAGTAAATCTGATCTCATCCTGGTTTCCTCCCCCACTGTAAGAAGTGGAGCAGCAGTGGCCAGCACGTGATCACCATCTTGTCCCCATTCCACAGGGATGCCATTAAAAGGTTATGAAAATACTGTGCAGGAGAGAGAAAGGAGGTGCCCATGTGCTCCCTTCAGTGCAAGGGCCTGCTGCCTCTGTGAGCCTGGACCCATCACAGAGAGGGGGGAAGTGGCTGAAGACAAATCCTAGGTGCTCTTAAGGGGTAAAGATGTGCCAGAGCAGCCAGAACAGCATATCCTGGTATGTGCAGGGTCCCGTGTTCAATCAGAGGAGCACATTATTCACCCAAAATTAACCTTCTGCTGTGCAACTCAAGTTTCTGGGGCAGCTGTATTTGCTGACCACTGAGAGTGAGCAGTTTTATACAAATAAAATACCTGTGCACTTCACATACAGCTACACCAATGGCAGTCAGGCAAATAGACACTCAAACTGTTGCCCTGCCAGAGCCCTTTGATATAAAAGCCTCATTATGAAGGTCTTTATCAGCCAAAGATAAATTTCACCACCGAAATGACCCCTTTTCAGGGTTGCTCCAGCAGCCAGAGATGGGTGAACAGCACTTTTCACCAGCTGACATTTTAGAAGGCAGAAAGCAGTACTCACACCACATGTTCTTCAACAAGAGACGGACACCCTGAAAGCTTTGGGTGAAGAATTTAATGCAAATCCCTTAGTTATCCCTCAGAAAAGCTGCCATGTTTTCCACCGAGGGCTGTCTCTTCTAACGACCATGCAGGGAGTTACTATCTCCTCTGAGGTGATGTATCTGCCCCTCCTTCCAGTGTAGCTGCTGCCTTCCTTACACCTTTCTCCCACCATCTCCTCTCCTGCTTATCTATGTGGATGTTTCTATTGTCACTCTAAGTCAGATACTAATCTCATCCAACAGCATCTCATTATAATTAGCTCTTAATTGCCACTTAACACAAGGATCATTGTGGAAGACCATAATAATTCTTCCTTGAGGAATTATTTGAGTATTAAAAGCTCGTTATGTGCCCCTATACACATTTTGAGTAATAAGAATGATTCCAAGAGGCAAATTTAAAACACCACTATGCACACAAGCTCTGCACACAAGATTTACATAGTTTCTTGGAGCTCTAGTAGCATTTTCAAGGAACAAACCACAGAAGTCAGTGTGCTTTGCTGTCACTCTCCCTCCCTTATGTACCTACCACATCTTAATACTGAAAGTGAGAACATTTTAAGAAGAACCCAAAAAATGTGGTAGGTAAATGTCACAATAACTGCTCTGCTGAATTGGTGCCCTCAGGTACTCAAGGAGCAAGAGATAAGCAGACTGTTAAAAGAAACTCATCTGTAGACAGATATAAAGTTTGGGCCAAGACTTGCTTTGTTCCTGAACAAGTTAAACCCATGAGAGATTTAAAAATGGACAATTCGCCAAATTCTTGCCAAGATCGCCAGTGTTTTCACAGCAGAAGCTACAACTGAGAGCCAGTCAACTTTATTTAGTCATCTACCTGTCCGAGCAGCAGTGAGGAGACAGAGAGATGCCTGATGCTTCTCAGGTACTGCCCCATCCACACCACTCCAACGGGCAGTTTAATGTCTGTCTGCAGGCTCTGGAAAACAGCATACTGAAATAAAAGGGGATAAATGGGCCAACTGGTTTCTCAGAGTCTAGTGCTGTTGTTCTCCTCTCCATTTCCCTTTTTTTAACTATCTCGGAGATATCATTAGTTTTGGTAGAGTCTGAATGGCTGCTGAGCTCAAGTAGCTGGGAAAATATATAGGCTCTGTACAGAAATATGTTTTTGGAGAAGTGTTCATGACTAGCAGGCTTCTCCTTTTTGAAACAAACTTAAGCAAGCCTCCAAGGTTGCAGAGCAAAAAAGAGATGCTCAGAAGACACACTCATACCTCCCCTGCAACCACCTCCTTTGGCAGCAGCCCCTCCACCAGCAAATGGACCTGGAGCTGGGAACTGCATGAAATACCAGCGCCAGGAAGGCCCTGACCAACCCTCCTCACAGAAGCCAAGTCTCCACAACCGATTTAAATGAAGTAAAAGTCTGTAAGTGCCTGTTAATTTGCTGGGGAGTTTTTTTGCCTAAACGAGATCCTAGGAGTAGAACTACCAAGAAGCAGTAGGAATATATTCCTAAACGCATTGCACAGCACAGAGTCTTTTGCAACAGAAACAGAGGAATGACTCATTTCCTCTGTAGCGGCTGCTCTGGCGTTTCACTTGCACAGGCAGTGGAGCAGCTCCCTGTCCCATGCCAGGAGGAACTGGGGAACTCAAGAGCACTTTCCAGCATGCATAAACCTAACTGAATTTCGACAAGGACTTGTCTTTAAAACCAGTGATCCCCAATTGTCATCTGGCACAGCACAGGAGATGGATTTGCAAACATTCCCTTGTATTTCAGCATTTTAATTTTGCACAGGACTAAACCTTGAAAGAACGAGCCAAGGTTTGCCCTCTCCTTTGGCTTCCCCTGAAGCAGGGCTAGTAGGCACAGGGATTTGCCAGTGAATTCAGCTCCAAGGTTCTCTTTTTCCCCACTTAAAACTGTAAAGGAGCAGACTGAAATCGTAGGGGAGAAGTGGACTATCAGTTGGGACTTTGCTGCAGTTCTTCCTCTGTTTCTACAGCTATTGAATTTCTGTCAGCAAAATAAGACTTCTTGAAGCAACTCTTCCACTTTCTCCACTAGGAATCCATCATAAGGGTAATTTTTCTTCTTTGATAGCTAGTAACCTTCACGGCATAATTTCCATCAAGTCTGTCTTCTTGATTCCTTACATCTCCCTTTCTTTCCCTCTCTCAGATTATTGTATGGACTCTGTGGAAGGGAGAAAAGCCAATAGAGGATCACGAGTATCATGAAAACAGGAGCAAACCCTTATTATATCCAGCCCAGAGAGCTGAGTATTCTCTGTGTATCTTTGGTCCCATTTTTGGGTGGGATGGGGGAAACTCCCAGTGGTCTCAAGAAAAGCACCCTGTAATTGGAGTAGACAGAAATTTTCAAGTCTCTAAATCAGCAGTGCTATCCTTTAAAAGGAAAAAAATAAGGCTTCCTTAATAGAGAGACTAGTACATGATGATACTTCATGCACACATTTGTAACAACCTTTGTGTTTTGCATATAGATTGTTATTTGAATCCACAGGCTGTTTACAGACTCAGAACACATTATCTATAGCTCTGTTGCTAATCAAGTATTATGATGATTTATAATTAAGAGTAGTTTCTTAATTAGGCATTCCATATGTTTGAGAAACCCAGGCAGATCTACCCATGGTCAGCCCTCCGTGTCTTGCATATTTTAGAGTTGGGAGCTACTCTGACCCCTTGAGTAAGCACAGCTCTGAAGGCAAATCCTTGTGCTTTAAGGGGTGCTAGTCCTTGCCCCTACACTGACCACCAACTTCCCAGTGGAGTGGGGCTGGCAGCTCTTCTGTGAGCTCTTCAAATGTAGATCACTTACCTCAGGGAAGGCTCACCATGCAGACATTTAAAGAGGTGACACAGGAAACAAACCAGCCTGGAACAGAAAATTTCTCATGTCTGAAGTCTTTTGGAGCCTTACAAAAATGGGATGCACAAATAAGAGTCTCTTCCCTTCCAGGCAGCTTTAACTTGCATTAGCAGTATTTAATCAGCAATTCACTACTGACCTTGGCTGCATTACAAGGGAGGTATTTGCACAGGGATGGAAAGATTTTAAACAATTTATCCAGTGTTGGATGCAAACAGGCTTTTCTTTAAACACCAGGCATCCAAGTCCTTAGGCCAGTTAAATTTTTGTTAACAGATTTATCATGAAAGGGAACTCCTGTGTTTCCTTTCATTATTTTATGCTGAATAGAAACTCAGGTTTCAAATAGAGAAATATTTCAGAGGAAGGAATAAATGGAGATCAGAGGATAGTTATTGCTTTTAAAGGAAGCCATTAGTAAGAGGTAATGTTTTTAGAAGCAAAGTTCTAAATACATTTCCACCACGCTGACTTGAGTGTCTGAGTGTTGACACTAAAGGAATGACAATTTTCCAGTCTTTGCCAGCAAGAAATGCTGGGCTGCCTCAGCACTGCGCCAGCAACTGCTGCCCTCTCACAGAAGCTACTCCCTGCAAGGTAAAGACAGGCACACAAAGACCTGGAGATAGTTATTTTCAGCCTTGCTTTGATTCAATGATTAAAAAGCTCAGAGTCATGCTGTTACTTCATTTTTTAATAGGGAACATCAGCACAAACTGTGAGCATCTTTCCAGAGACTAATAAAGGACAGGTAACTTGCTGCCCCATCCACAAAACTCCTGCTGGCTTCAGCAGGACTTTTTCCATATTTAATAAAGCACGACCTACACGGTTTGGAACGGAGACGTGTCTGGACACACCACACTGAAGAGATCACACCTACTGTGCAATGAAGCCCTAGAAAAAGGAAGTCACCAGAAAAAGTAGACTTGCAGCAACCTAAAACTGGAGCCAGGGAATCAAGAACTCAACCCTCCTTAACCTCAGCAGGACAACCACAAACCCCGACGTGCTCTCTTTCCAAAGTCAGCACCACCACAGACGGTGCCAGCCGTGCTCTGCTCTCCTCACATGTCCCTCTGCACAACTCCCAAGGTGTGGACTTCCTGCTTTCCCATGGTTTTGCCACTTTGGTAGCCTCCTCCTAGAGGGCACACAAACCTGGCAGTCGTAGTTCTGTGGCTGCAGGTACCTTTTACTGAAGAAAAGATAACAAGGAATTTAAATCTTGAGGCACAGGTGCTTTAACACAGCTGTTTATTACTATAGTGAAATAGTCAAACAAAACCACCAACTTTTTATGGAAACAATAAAAGTGCAAATGTATTTTGGTATTAAATAGGAAATGAATTTATAAATGTTTCATTAAAATGGGCTGACACTTTGACCCTATAAACACCTTAAAAACCAAAACAATAGCAGCTGAACACTTCAGTTTAATCTTTGGTCTTATGATTAACCAGCAAAAAATACTTGTACCAAGAATGTCCATTACAAAGAGACACTTAAAATTTACATTACTCTGCAGAGATTCAAAAGAGGAATGTTTGTAAGATATTTGGTCAGATAAAATAATGCCTTTGAGAAATACACAGCATTTTTCAATACAAAATGAAATCACATATATGAATTTTAGTACTAAAATAAACTTATTCTTTTACAGGTGTGACACCTCATCCCAATTAGTATTCAATAAAAACAACTTCATTTGCACAGTCTCCAAATTAGGTTGCAAGTAAGAGAACCAAGAACTCACATTAGGGATAAATAACATGTTCTTTCTTCTGTGTTTGTGTTTCAGTTCACACACGCACTGACAACCACATACCTGTGGTACACTGTAACAGCTACAACCTTAACAAACAGGTATTCATAACCTTGTTCTGTGTACAGTATCCATGGGCTGGGAGAAGAGGAAGAAGGCAAAAGGCCCACAGGATTACTCACATGGGTCAAGTTCTCTGCACACCTCCCTGCAGGTAAGGCCCTCTAACAGCTCCAACATGCTGCAGGTGCCAGTGCTGCCACATTTGCTGGGGAGGAAGATATTGTAACAGAACCCACTTTTTATCAGCTCCTCTTGTCAATATTTAGGAATGCATGCTTTATAGCAGATAAGAATACATTTAATATCTCAGTTGTACAACTGAGACACTAATCTAAGAGATTTTCTCAGACCTCCCACCACCTGCACACACACTGCCTTATGGCAGGATGCCTCCTCCCTTCAAAAAGCTCACCCAAGCCTAAGGTGAAAGCAAACACATGCATTTTCTCCCATCACAAGCTCAAAAATGCTTTGCTGAGCAAAAACTCATACTGAAGACTGGCCTTGCATGGCCAATAAACTGAGGGTTTTCATCCTGACAGATTCAACTGAACTGGAAATACTGTCAAAGCAAAATCCACCTAAATCTTTTCCCCACACTCCAAATCTACTTGCTTTCAATAGCTCTCCTCCAATTTTACCCCATGTCCTTCGGCTTGTTTGCAGCACTGAGAGTTTATCATCATCCTCACTCACCTCTCAGCCCAACTTTCATTTTCTAAACTATTTACATTCTCCACCATCTCTCCTTGTCATGCATTTTCCAATGTAACTCTCCTACTACATTTCAGTGAGAAAGTCCTTACCAAGTCTATCAGAGATTTCCCTGTATTGTGGCAATACTAAATAAATGCGCATCCCTTTTCAGAAAGAGCCAGGGATGCAGTGATGTAAACAGAGAGCTGACTGAAGGGGTCACAATGCCAAAATTAACAGCTAAAGAGTTTTTATATCATGAGTTCAGACAGCCACAATATCCCGGGCTGGTTGTCTGGTTCTTCTTTGGGCAAAAGATTCAGTGGCTTCAATTGCAGAACTGCATCTTATTTTAAATACCAAGCAACCCAAGTCTGGAAAAACAGAATGTATCATGGTCTGCTACCAAAAAAATCCCAGAAATACCAAGGTAGCTGACTTAGTCTTAAATACCATGTGCAAAGAACGTTTAATCAATACTATCTATAAATACACTATTTGTATTTGTAGAAAGAAGCACAGTGCTTCAAATACAAAAATAACCCAGCTGGCGGGTGTGACCTAGGCTGTAATTACCTGAAAATAAGACTGCAAGAGCAGTTAAAAAAATATAAGGCAAATATATGCCTAGGGAGTGCTTCCATTTAGAAAAATAGATTTTTGTAAAGCTTCATAGATTTTGAAAATGTTTTGTGCTCTGATGCACAGAACTGTGAATAAGGCATGCTGGTACATCAGGGAGAGGAGGAGAAGGTTAGTAACTTCAAGTTATCCTAAAGCTTCCCAGAAGTTACACTTGATCCTTCATAATTCCTTTCAGAGTACTCACCTAAGACACAGTATATAGTAATAAGGCACTTGCTTCTAAGCACCAGCAATCCAGCAACATTTTGGGCCTTAATGCATCAAACACTTGAGCAGGTGACCAAACAAAGCAAGGATTTGAAATTCTGAATTTCCTGGCACACATCAGGTTCCTGTACTTCAGGTACCTGCACCAGAAGCTAAGGCCACTTACAAAGCTGGATGCATTACACCTCAACAGGTTATTCCAGCAACTGGGACATAACCGGGCAGGAAGTGGAAATTATCTCCCTGATGTTTATACTTAGAGGACACCAGAATCCATAGCCTAAGACTGCCACTGTACCATGAATTAGTGCTAAACAATTTTGAAGTACCCTGAAGTATTTGGCTTCCTGCTCCCCATAATAAAATAAAGATTTGCTATAGCACAGCATTAGAAAATCGTATCGGGTTATTTGGTTCAACCACTGATACAATCAGACAACTGGTTAGGCAGTCATCCAAAAATCCCACCAAACTCCTACCAGGGAGCAGGAGAGTGTAGCAGTCAGCTTTAGCACTGAGATTTGGACTGGTTTCAGGTTTGTTCCAAAAATAATAGTTTCTTAGTTTTGTTGTTGGTCCTTGACGTAAAGCAAATTCTAAGAAAATAATACTGGAATACAGGAACAAATAATAAAACTCAACTAGAACTCACAAATGAACCTCAGAGTATTTCTTTAGAAAGTTTTCCTTGGGATGATTCAAACACCACTCCTTTAACAAAATACTAATGCCTCCTCCATAGCAATATTTAGTGCAGCCAATTACTCTAAAAATAAGGCCTTTGTGAAAATAAAGTGCTATTTGTTTCCTTTTATCTGTATTTCAATCCTTTGGTACAACCTTCACTTGAACACAGCAATGTGCAACTGGATTCTTCATACTGTTATCAGAGAGGCTTCAATTCTTCCCTTAATTTTACATGAATGTGTTACATTTCTATTCAGCACAACGTGCTTGATTACACAGGAATTTTAAAGCTTGGCATTGAGCATTTCAAGCTATGATCCACACCCCTGCTCCAGTGCTCATCACATTTTATGAGCATCTTGGTAGATGGAAGGGGGGTTGTTTGCACTTACAAGATTTTTTAAATCCCAAATGGATTTTGTGTCATAAAAAAAGAAATCTCAAAAAAACGTCAATTTGGCCACTAAGACAGTTTGAGCCTGTTACTTTGCAAACAGTCGACTGAACCCAATGCTTCTCCACTAAGGCGTTTCCCCAGAAATTCCCCAATTTTCCCCCATACAACCAATGACATTTTTTAAAAGAATCACGATTTCAGTAAGTCTTAGTCTCTGGCTTCCTAGTTTTCTCAGGTCAGGGACAAAACCACAGAACCACTTTTAACTGGGTCCCGTCTTCCTCGGGTAGATGCAGGCTCTTGAAGGAGCAGTGGGGCTGGGAGGGTCCGTGGGTGACAGCAGCTCGCCCAGCCACTGCCTCACTCTGCCAGCGGCTCCTGCTTGGCCTCGGCCACGTGCCGGCACGGGGTGGGCACTGGTCTCAAGTACCGGGGGCTGCTGTACATCCTGATGATGTGGGGGGCCTGGATCCAGGTGCTGATCAGCTGGAAGGCGACGAGGTCCAAAGTGGGCCCTTCGAAGGCGGCCAGCAAGTTCACGGGGGCGGCTTCCTTGAGGAAACGGGGCAGCGCCACGGCCTCGGGGATGCTGGTGTTGCCCTGGAAGAAATCCATCAGCACCTGCTTGCGCAGGCAGTCCCGGAGGTACAGCACCAGGTCCTCCAGCCGCTCCACCAGGAACCGCTCATCCCAGGCCTCCAAGGGCCCCTGCAGCAGCAGAGAGAAGAGGGCCGTCTTCAGGACGTAGGACGAGAGCACCCGGCCCCACTGGGAGCAGAAGGGCTCCTCCAGGCCCTGCCCGCGGAGGTCCCGTAGGCCCTTGAGGATCTGCAGGCACTTAAGGTGGCAGGAGGAGGCCGGGGCCTGCTCCTTCAACCAGCTCAGCAGCCGCTGCTCCTGCCGAGAGGCATTGAGGCTCCAGAGAGCCTCGGGGGCCGGGGGACCATGGGGCGGCAGGGCCGTGAGGTAGAGCGCGTCGCCGAGAGGGATGGCCGGGATGAGGCGCACGGCCATGGAGATGTGGCAGCAGACGTAGTCGGAGCAGGGTAGGATGTGCAGCGTGGGTGGGTGCCCGGGGCAGGCCGAGAGGCTGACGCGGCAGCGCTCCTGCAGCCGGTACCGCACGGCGCCCAGGCACCGCTGCAGGTGGCCCTGGAACCAGCGCAGCACCAGCCCCGCGGAGAGGTGGCTTCGGCCCTGCAGCTCCACGCAGAAACCCTCGGCGAAGGGCCGGCAGCGTCGCGACGAGCCGTCCCTCGCTCGCAGGCCGCAGACGAAGGCGCCGCGTGGTCCCAGCCCGTCAGCGCAGCGTGGCCGGGGCTCCAGGTGCGGCGGCAACCGCAGGGGCACCAGGATGTCGAAGCAGTCGGGGCTGCGCACCTTGTGCTGCTCGTAGGCGCTGCCGATGCGCACGAAGTCCCCGCGCAGGCTGAGGGCGAGCGGGCCGGGATGCAGCCCCTGCGCCTTCGCGGCGCGCACCAGCTCGGCCACCACCCGCCCGACGTGCGCCTTGCTGTGCCCCAGCACGTGGGGCGACACCCGCAGCTGCCGCGCGTGGAACTGCTCCAGGGCTCC
>VXBA01003660.1:363877-396842 GCA_013399895.1 Serilophus lunatus | reverse complement strand
CTCCTCCTCCGCCCCGGCCGCCCCCAGCGCGGGCCGCGCCGCTGCTTCCCCCGGCCCCGCCGCGCCCCTGCCTGTCCCGCTCCCGCTCCGCTCCGCCGCCGGCTTCCTCTTCCGACGGACGCGGCTCCGCGTCAGCCGCCGGCTGAGCTCAGAGGAAATGCCGCGGGCGGCGGCCGAGGGCCGGGGGCGTTGTCCGGCGGGGGCCGGCCCGGGGCGGGGAGCGGCACCGCCCGCGATGTCGCGATTTCTCTCCTTCCCGCCGCCGCCCCGAGGGAGCCTCGGAGGTTCCAGGGCCCGGCCCGCCGACCCCGGCTCTCCTCCGGCCACAGCTCCCCGCACCGGGGCTCCCGCAGCTCTGCCCGCACCGGCCCCGAAAGCGGATCGAGAGCCGCTCCGGGGACGCCAGGCACGAGGTTCCGTGCCCCCCGCACCGCAACAGGGCACCGAGGGGTGTGCTGGCGTAAAGCTGAGTGTCTCTGTACCCCCGCATCAGGGGCCGGCTGTGTCAGGGGGAGCTGCCGCCCGGGCTGCGGTGCCGTGTCACGAGCTCCACGTTGCACGTTTTTCCTCAAATAAAAGTGTTGGAGGCCTGTCCCGCTGCAGGGGCGTCCCCCCTTCCCAGCTCTGCCTGAAGGATTCGGTGCCCAAGGACGCCAAAGCCCTGGCTGACAGTGCACCAAGGCTGCTGCCTTGCTAACAGCTGCTTGCAGTCTGAAGAGAAACATTCAAAAGCCTTGGGTTTTCTACGTTGTGCCCAAATTATTCAGACTTTAGCAAACTACGAAGGAAGAAATAGCCCTGGGATATAGCTGCACAGATACTTGAGATCATTTTAAAACACGTATTTTGCTCTTAGTATGTTAAACTCAGTCCATTTAATAAACATTTACTGAGTTTTGAAGCTGTTGGCTGAAGTTTAAGGACCATCTGTGTAAGCATTCTGCTGTAGTTTAATTTCAGGTGATCAAGTTCTTACTGCATTACTGAAACTTGCTGCATCTGCACAGTAGTGATGGGTGGCCCCACGAGGGTGAAGAAACAGTGCTTGAACACAAGAGAATGAAGCCAGCAAGCTGAAAATGCTGTAACAAGGAACGGGTCAGAGAATCAAGAGAAAGGCCCTACAAATGTTTCATTATGTAATTTGTCTTTATATGAAACAAAATATGACTTCAAGTACATCAAAATTATACTTCACAGAAAGTAGCTTATCTTTTATAGTCACGATGCTGTGCACAGTCAGACTAGCTAACCAAGGTCAAGCAGCCTGAATTAATTCACAGGCAACCAAACCAAGGTGAAAGTCAAGAGTACACTTGAGAGATACAAAGAGATGTCCCAACCACTCCAACTTTTGACTCTTGAAGTTACAACCAGAAGTTAGGGGATTTTTTTGATTAAAGCGGATGTAAATAAAGAAACCATAGGCAATTTTGTAACATCTCAACCAGCACAATATTCCATGCCCCACAACCAAAAGCGTGTTTTCTGACAGCTGCAGGCAGCTGAGTCCGCAGGCTTGGTATTCAGAAATGTCATCCCACAATAGCCTTATCTTGTGAAAAAACCCAAACAAACTAGGAAGTGAAAAACATCTTTCTTCCTCACATTTTGTTTCATGTTTTCCTATTCCTGTGTTTCTTCATAGAGCCAAAGAAGGGGACAAAAACATTCATTGTGTTTCTTATTGCCTGTGACCCACCACTTCACTTTGTTCTGCATCCTAAAAGCCTAAACTGTTTAAAAAATACAGCTGTGCTGGTATTAAACCAATCCTTCAAGATGTTTCATTGGAAAATACTGTTGAACTCTGAATTGATGGCCCACACATTCAATTTTGACTAGCCCATGATTTTTTACACCCTCAAGCCCAGCATGTTTCATATGCCTTTGGGCCTTGCTACAAGCATACTGATTTTTGAAGACAGCCTGTGCTCTCTTTTCATGCAGAGCTGATTTGATTAGTGGCACGGCCATGCTCAGGAGACAGACAGCTACATCTGCAGGAGCTGGCACGGCCCTTTGTGCTGTTGGGCAGCTGCTGCCCACGGGGTGATCTAGGGCTGAGCAGCACAGCAATTATCCCTGAGGGACTTGTGTACAGGGGAATGCTGCAGCTTCCCAGCCATGGGCCTGACAGGCTGCAGGAAATGCAGATGTCACCCCAACCAGTGGGACAGGCCCAGGGGCAGCTGGTTGAGAGCGTGTGACCAGTCACATCAGGCCCACCAGTGCAAACACCAGCTCAGCATATGCTTCTCCATGCCCACATGGTGCTGGGGCAGACTCTCTCAGGCTGCAGAGTAACAGGTTGTACAATAATAACTATGATTTTAAAATCAACCAGACTGAATCCACAACACAGATTTTTACTACTGCTGTTTAAATTACCAGCAGGTCCTTTCTCACCTCCTCAGCAAGATGAGAGCGGTAGAATCTGAGGCTGATAAATGATGGGCAACAGCCTATTTTCTGGGATTTTGACTGCCTCATGTCTCCCTGAGCACAGGGTGGGTTCTGGTCAAAATTCTGAATACATCAAAGTTGGGAGATGTCATAGAGGTGTTTGGCTTTATAAAGGTTTTAATAGCAATTATGCACTCAAGAAAAATAATAGGTTGTACACTAATAACCGTAACCTCAAAGTCATGACCAGAGAGAATTCATAACATCAATTTCTACTACCATTGTTTAAATCACCCATTGTTTAAATCAATGTTATCTAAACACTCGCTTCAGAATGTCCCATATTCAGGATATCCTGTTCACTAAGTAAGGAATAATGTTATTCTTAAACAAGTCTGTGCTAAAAATAGATATCCCAGTATATAGGATCTGCATGATAGCTCTGGGGGAGATTTGCAGAGGCAAAAGAAAGCATTGGTTTAGAGTATCTATTAAAGTTTCTCCACACTTGGCAGTATTTCCTACATCTGTGTGACTGATCTGTTCATGCTCCTGCAGATACTGTCAGAGATGTAGGCAGAGCAGTCTGCACAGTGAGCTCACCATCCCAGTAGGTAGAAGAAAGTGGCAGGACAGAAGGCAAGGACAGGTGACAACATTCGTGTGGAGCTCTTACAATCTACCCAAGACACAAGTCTTCCTCCCAGCTATCTCAGGTCAGTATCTGCCCCAATGAACCAAAGCTGCATGTAGTGTATTGCAGGTGCAGGAGGAAATATCTGCCTGCACCTGTGATGTACAGCGGCTCTTCTACAGCAAGCACTCCCACTTCTTATAATGTATTAATAAATGGCCTATAGCAGAAAAGCTAAGAAATTGATTACAAAAAAATACAAGTCTGAAAGACTGGTCACTCAACTTCATGACCCATTAATTACTCTTCTAATTATTTTCTTTGAAAGCAAAGCTGTCAGCACATCTGTCCCCCAGTCCACTTGATGGTCCTGCCAGGGGGATGCCATGATCACAACAAACATCCTTCACCTGCCATTAGTTTGACTCCCAGGCTTCATGGGAGACTATTAACTACCATACAAGCCAACAGCATCAGGGAGACATAAATCCGTTTTTTATTGTGGACTAATGAATCTCTGCAAGTCACAGCAGCAGGGAATGGGAAAACAGGGGAGGGTTTCTTGCTACCACAAACAGATGAGAAGACTCAGCAGCCCAGAACTGAGGAGAGCTAAACCTCCACAGCACATGCATGGACATGGACGAGTTTGGGGAGTAGGGGTGTTACTGCACGTTCCCTCTTAAAATATTTTCTGTTCAATAAGTGGAATGTTCTTCCCACTTCTGCCAGTCTCTTTGCTCAGTAGCTATCAGCAGGGTGTAGCACTTCTTAATCTGAGAATTTGCAAGCAAACAAGGTTGCTCTAAATCACATACAGCCCAATACAGGATTTCCTTGCTGTAGAAGGATGGCTTCCTGAGTAATTCATATAACAATCTCTTGCCCAAGCCTGTCCTTATCATAAACAGAAATACTCTGGCTCTACACTGGTGATCCGTACCAGCATCAGCTGGTTTGTTTCCAGCTTGTCCCATATAATCTGAAAAGGCTCAAAGACTATTTTTTTGGGCATAGAAACATGTGTGAGAAGGGCATTTATACTTACCCATTACTGTGGCATTCAGAAGCCATGTCTATATGTTTCCAGCTAAGCAATGAAACAAGAACAAAGCCCCCAGCCTATCTACATCGGTGTCAGTTGGGATGCTGAGTTGTCTGACAAGCTGTGAGCATGGCAGACTGCCATCCCATGCCCTCTAGAAAGCTGAAGTGGCTCATGGTGTAAAGAAATCCAACTACAGCATCACAGAAAGGAAATATCTTTCATCAAGGAGAGTGCAGGTATACAACCATCATATGAAAAGGGGATCAGCAGTAACTGTGAATGTTTCTTACATTGAAAATGAACATGAACACTCTCCAGGTCAACACCGTAAGTCTTGCACTTGCTCTTTAAGTTAGTACTTGATGTGATTCACATTTGAATGACGACAGTCATGCTGAGGTATAGTTTCCAGTGCTTTATCTAAACATTCCAGCCAACAAGCCCAGGTAGCTCTCCTAGGGCAGCAGAGGAGGTGATCACACTGTGCTGGTGACAAGGCCCCAGCGTGTCACCCTCCCCATTCAGGAGCCTGCCCAGCCCTTCTCTTTTCCCACCACCCCCATGGCTTACCAGAACTTGTGAGTCGAGACCCTCAACATGAAATCCCCAGGTTTAAAAAAGCATCAGATAGAGCCAAACCTTGCACATATGTGCACCAGTTTAACAAAAAAACAGTTTAATACAAGTCTAATTAATTTGGACACATTTGTACGTGTTCAAATCTAAATTTAATTACTGACTGAAATAGTTTTGCTTAATTAGTGGTAAGTCACTGAAACGTACATTGGCACCATAACTTGCTAAAGTAATAAAAAGTGATCACATAGCTGAGACCTAATTTGCTGATTAAAGAAGAGTAAATGAAGATTGTAACAGTTTGGGGGTGTTGTGCCAATTCCATTGTTCATAACGAGTGTAAGAGTTAGAGAAGAGACATCAGGCTTGTCCCTCAGCTTTCAGCAGTGCTGTGCCTGTGTCACCGATGGTTTCTAAAGAGCAGCAAAGCAGCAGCAGCACCTTTCCCCCTCCCTTCTAGTGGCTCTCATTACCGGGTCCCAAGCTGTGAGCCTGCCTGGCCTCCCTGTCTTTCAGCTTTGGACTTCTGTACCCCTAAGCTTGCTGTGAAATTAGAGAAGGGATTTTGTGCCTGACAAACAACTTGCAGCAGAGAGCTGCAAAGATGAAGCTTAGGCAAAAGCAATGAGATACGCCCAGGAGAACCAAAGGTAAGCACACAACAGGGAACAAGCTCTGTTATCAGCTTACAGCCTCAAATAATGAGATGATCCTGGCTCAGCTGACACTCCTCCTGATGAGCCTGGGCTGGATCAGCTACCCAGGGAAAAAGGATGGAAAATACAGCATAGGAGGAAACCTGAATGAGGGAGGATCTGTCCAGGGAAACCAGCTTATCAGCACTCAGCAATTACAGTGGAAAAAGCTGATGCTCTGGCTCACAGCACTCATCCCGCAGGGCTGGAGGGCAGTGGTAGCTCAAGGAAGCCTTGTCCTAGACCCTTACCTCAGCCTGTCAAGTATAGAAAGGAAAAAAGCTAAAAGCTTAAAAGAAAAGTGGCCTGTAGAGAAGGAAAAGCAACCCAAAACTGATCAAGGCATCCCTAGCCAGCACAGTTTCTCATCCCTTCATTCTCAGAGGGAGAGTAACAGAGGTCCTTGGGCTCAGAGAGTTTTCACCCAACCCCCACACATGGAGCCTGGCAGCAATCCCCAGCAGGCAGCATCTGCATCAGGAAGCTCCACCCCAGCACCACCAGCCCATGCAGGGCATTGTCTTCTGCACTGCTTCGGCCCACCCAGTTTGGATGGAAAGGTGCTGGGGGGATGCTGCAGACACTGCTCATCACTGGTTGAAATGAAAACCTCGCGGCACAGTCCTTGGTATAGGAGATGTCTGCACAGGCAGTTTTTAAAACTACGCCTAAAAATCAGGCTCTGTCATGTAATCTTCCTGCTTCAAGGGAGATTCTTGCCCTATGAGGGGACGAGCACTGCAGTGATGGAGCCTTGGAATCCCACCAGGATGGCTAAACTCGATCTCTTCCCAGCATCCACCTGCATCAATTTCTCAGGCTGCACCCCTTTAACTAAGATAAAACTTCCCACAGATCAATGCAAAGCAACACAATTACTTCATTAGTAGACAGCAATTGCAGCATATTCTCATCTTTGTTTAAGGCCATTCAGATAAGCTCATTAAACAACAGCTATTTTTACATCTGGTGTCATATGTTTCTATATTACTACAGTGCCGACCACTTGATCAGAGGTGGGAGCATCTTTCATGTTCTACCTAATTCAATTTAAATTTATTTTTTTAATTTACAATACAGAAGGCATCATATTTCCTCCCTGGAACTGTAGAATACAGGTTGTCCTCATCTCACATGGGTACAAACACAAAGCAAATCCACTGAAACAAGAGGAACAGTACAGACTCCTCTAAGGCAGACTGAGGTCAAGACCAAACTGCCTTTACAAGCTGGTTCATGGCATGTTATTTCTTATTTTGCTTCCAGAACATGTTCTGTCTCCTGTTCCCTTTGTCATCTCTGAAGTGGTACCTGCGAATCAGGGAGAGAACAGTGACTGCAAAAGGTTCACTTTCCCCTATCTCTGCATCAGTGGCAACAGATGTATCCAGGACCTGGCTGAGGTCCTACCAGTGCAAGTGAGTGCACTCACTGGGGGTGTTTACAAACATCTCATCAGCACTGGGCTCACGTTGCAGTGTCCAAAACCAGCCTCTTCCCAAGCAGGAGCCACCCGTGCCTCTGGGATCTTTATGTCTGGGTCCTCTCTGAAAGGAAAAGAATATGCTCATAATTAAAGGGGGACATAAGTGTTAGAGACAGCATGGAGCAGTACAAGACCACATAGAGTGTTAAAGTGAAACTTGGACCCATTGCAGCATCACACTTTAGGGACTGGGGACGTGGCACCACAGAGCAGAGATGTCCCAGCCAGCTTCACAATGATTGGCTGATCCCTATGGAAGCAGAAAAAAGGGATGTCCATGGTGAGTAAAGAATGAAGTGCGTGAGTTGAAAAATAAAGAATTATTACCCATCCAAAACCAAGCTTACGCTCAGATTGCAACTCTTAAGTGTCACAGCTCAGTCCTCATATCAGTGCATTATGGTCCTCCCTCTCCCTGCTCTGCCTGCTGCCACAGCATGACAGATGACAAAGGCTTGGGAAGAGCTGCCTCAGGCTGCATGAATTTCAAGCTCTCTCCAAAAGCACTTTGATATTGGAAGTTACACACTTGAAATTTCCATACCTTGTGTTCCGCTCTGGTTACAGTTTTTCTGGGATTTGATCTGAGAGGAGCTTTAACAGCTCATCTCTGCAGGAAGATTTCTAGTCATATAAGAAGTATGAAATACTGAGGGTTGCATCTGAACTCACTGAGATTTTAGTTCACACAATTTCAGCACCAGCCTTTGGCTGTGGAATAAATAATAAACCCTCTTTCTAGATCAATTTTTTTTGTCAAGCTTATGAATTATAAGCCTAATACTTTTAATATCACTCCTAAATATATTATAGAACAATTAATTATTCATGATTATTGAATGCTTCATTGAATTTATTTCCCTTGTTTTAATGCATCATTCATGAACTTTTGGACATTTATCTTACTTGAAACTGTTCATTAAATACTGTTATTTGTAGTTTGTGCTGAGTGTACAGCTTCACATGCCCTACACTGATTTAGCTCCCCAAGTAGATGACTATTACAAAGAACAGCTATCTCCCAAACAGCCAGCCAATAAGTCCATTTACAACCTATCCATGATCAAAGAAAGAGGGGCAAGTAGAAACACACATAACTTAGTTTCAGTGGCCATCTTCATCCATCAGCAAAAGGCAAACCATCCAAGTCAAAATACACCTGAAGATACAGTGGAAGCTCAGTGGAAAACAGGTTGCTCTCTCCTGCTCTCCAGCCACACCGAGGATTATTGGAACTCAATTCAGCAACAACCTATAAAATTATTTTAGAAGCCAAGGAAAGCAAAGCCCACTGAATAATCAGACCCAACTTATGTCCAACAAAGCAAAGAAAAATGAAACACCTAAAATCCATTTAAGATGTTACTTGATTTAAGGCAAATACAGATGGGTAGTGGCTGTGACTTCTGAAACTTCATAGCATCCAAGTCTAAACACAGGGGCAAGAAGGAAGGGCATGGGTGCAGCTCCATAAACTGAATGGACTTTGATACACTTTGGATTCTTCCTCCCTCACAACAAACAAACAAAAGAAAGCCAACAAAAATAGTTACTGAATCAAGTCCGTGCTGGTGGGTTGTAGCAATTTCAGATCATTGACTGTTTTTATAAGAAGCAGATTCATATCTTGGTATGTGGCAGAACTCAGGAATGAGCACGTGTTGCCGAAGATGAAGAGGGGGAACAATGAGTAAGAGCAGAGTGTAACATAATAAGTGCCAGATGCAGGAAAATTTATCATTGGTTTTACAGTGTGGATGAATATTCTCTAGGAAATCTCTGTAAACTTCTCTTGGTTTTATGCTTGGTTTTCACAACACATGCAGGTCGTGCGCATAATTTGTTGTATTGGTTTCTCTTGGCTGTGACAATAAGACTTCATAAGTGAAATGTCTGGGGTTAGGTTTTTGGAGCTAAGTAAATCAGAAAGACAAGTGTGCTAGAGTTCTGCTGATTATTCCTAACTCACTACAGGTCAGCCCGGAATAAGTATTCACTATAAGGTGGAGGGTGTATCATAATACATCATCTAAAATCAAAGGCTGTAGCAGCATCATATGTATTTTTTGGAAGTATAGGGAAAAAAGAGGGGAGAATATAACCATGAGTGTTCTTGTTAATAGAAAAGTCTCTGAAAACAAGACACAGGGCTCACAGCAGTGAGTTATTTCTGTTTGAATACCAAGTCTATGGATAATGAGGAGTCACTTGGAAAGAAATAATGAACTATCAGATCACTCTCCAGGTCACCTCAATGCAGTAGCTCCATGTAAACATTTTTATCCTGATCATTTGCATCATCACACCCAAGCAATGTATCAGGTGGGTCCAGGTGGCTGCTTCAACTGTTGTGAATTCCCAGTGATGCAAGCTGAAAACCAGGGCATACTTTTCCTGGCTTTTTCATGGAAAAATCCCAAATGGAAAAACAATCCACAAGAAAGCTTCAGAACAGTCATAGCAGCTTACCAGGATCAATCCTCTTGCTGGTCACCAGCCTGAAACATCCAGTGAGCATCAGGATTCATGTCACATCTGCTGGAGAGGACCATATGTTCCAGCTTATGCTGAACTAGTGCTCTGTGCTGCAAGTCTCTGCATTTATGACAAATGATAAGCAAACACAGCCAGCTCCAGTCTGCATATAAACACATGTATATGTCATCTTCCTTTGCAAGGCTCCACTCCCCAAGAAGGGAGAACTGATTTCTCGTGCATTATCTCTCTAAACATATGCCCCATGTCGTACAAGATTCTCGCATTTTGTGTAAACAATAGCATTTTGTCACTTAAAATTGAGATATAATTATTTCTCATTAGCAAGTATTGCTGAGATATTTGAGTGGGAAGAATTGACAAGTGGACAGCTGTTAATTAAAAAAAAAAATCACATTTCAACCACCTTCAAAAGTCTTCTTTGAACCACCTTCAAAGTCTTCAAGTAAACAGCATTTTTCCTGCCAAAGTCAGAACAATGAGGGCTGACAAGCTGAGATGTGGAAGACAGCTTCTTACTCATCACTAGCTGTTAGCTTTCCAGGTCAGGGCTGGAATCAAGCCATTAAACTACACTTGCAGAATAATCTCACCAGTGATTTTAGGTCCTGCTGCTGTTCTTTCGCTGGACAAAAAAACTCACTTATAAGCAGCAAGCTCAGCATATTTTCACATACCAGGAGTGCTGTATGATTAGTACAGTAGTACAGACACAAGGGAGATTCAGCTCCTCTCAAATTGTATTTCCAGTGTATTTCTGCCACAGACTTGGTAAGTGGCCACAGGCAAGTCACTAAAGCCTCCAACAAGTTTAACATGGAGCATCCAATTATTCCCATTGCTCTTGGGCTGAGAGTTAAACAAAAATTTGCATCTGTAGAAGACTTGCACGGAGAGGCCTTTTCTTAGGCCAGCCCTAAGGCAAAGTCCCTTTCTCATGGGAATGCTGCAGGCAGGAGAGACTGTCACCCCTCAGAGTGAGATTCTGCTGCACCTGCTTTGGGATCCATGGCCATTGGCATGGGGAGACTTAGGAAGACACATTTGGAGAGCAGAAGCTCCTCTGTTTTGTTATTTGGGCATTAGTCCTGGGAAAGCAACTTGTGTATGTTCTCCTTCCTCAGAAGCTGGGTGCCACCTCTGGAGCATGTTTCTGCTCCACAGGAGGGAGGAAACAATCATCAGCAAGATGAGATGGTTTTAAATTAGACATAGGCTCCTGTTTAAAGAGGAAGCTTACTTTAATCCAGAGATAGCAACAAAGATCAACATGACTGAGTCATCTGTCTTGACACTGCAGGTCTGTCTGCTCCTATAAGCAAATGCTTTTCACTCCACTAAATGTTTTATGCATTTGCATATATAGTTAGCAGCCTCTCACTATACAGCTGCCGTCAAACCACAAGCTTGGGAGAAATTCTTGACAGTTTGCTAAAACACAGCTGACAGAACTGGCCTTCAAATTGCACCATAAAAACCTTAAATCTCCCTCTCCTGCTATTGTCTGTGCTCTGACCCAGGTAGCCCCAGCAGGTGGCTGGCCAGTGGCTGCAGAGAAAATAGAAAAGCATTTCTAGTGCCAGAAATAAGTTTTTAATCCACAGTCCAGAAAAATAGTACCTTTAAAAAGTCTCTTCCTTTATCCCACACATTCCTCCTTTAAACTGGTCAATATTTTTTTCTCATTGCTTTAGGCTTCCCAAGCTAAAAATTATGGGTAGAATTTAATGCAAGTGACTTGCCACAGCTTTGAAGCTAGTGGCAAAAAATGTTAGGCACACCATTTGAAATTATGTCTTCTGTAAAGTCAAGAATCAATGCAGATACAGAGTCCTGTATGGATTAAATAACCCCTGAAATACTAAACACAGAGATGTACAATCCTCATCATCCCCAGCATAGCGACTGCATGGCATATCCCCAGTTGATCACAAGCATAGCTCTGTATGCCCAAATGAGTCACACAGATTTATTCCAGACAAAGATGAAGCCCATCTCAAAAAATGATTTAGCCGTCTGCCAAACAATCTCGTGAGTCTCATTTTACATCATTTGTGTCATAAATTACAGAATGGTTTTGGTTGGAAAGAACCTTAAAGATTATCTAATTCCACTCCCCTGCCACTAGGTTGCTCCAAGCCTTGTCCAACCAGTCCAACACTTCCAGGGATGGGGCAGCCTCAGCTTCCCCTGGCAACCTGTGCCAGGGCCTCCCCACCCTCATAGGAAGAATTTCTTCCTTCTGTCTAATCTAAACCTGCCCTCTGTCAGCATAAAGCAATTATCCCTTGTCCTATCGCTACGTGCCCTTAACACAAATCCATTCATCTTATGTCACCATCACCACGTTAATCCCTGCCATGGAGATTTGATTTCTGCCTGGCCTAGTGGCAGAAGCAAGAGACTGAAACGTGTCCCAGCGCACCTGGACCTACACCACTGTGGCCACGTGTGCCTTATGCACAGATTCTGCTCTAGGACTGTCAGAGGTTCAGGAATAGCCCCAGCGCTCAGCACAGGGACTGCACCATCTGGCCGTGTCACTCACCTCCAAGCACCATCATTACCCTGATCTCCCACTCAGAGCAGTTTTGGGGAATAGGGGCCAGCACTGATTGCAGCAAGAGGTGAGAAGCTGATCAAAGAGCAGGTAACAGCCCTGCACACACACAGATGGATAGCCTCTGCTCCTCCTCAGTGAGAAATATATTCTCCTTCTGCAGAAGAAAAATTGGGATCAAGCCTAAGTTATCATAGGAACTAGGAGAAGCCCTCTTTACTTTCAGGGGAAGGATTTCATCCCACTGCATATTACAAAACCCGAATTATGTGTGCGTTTTCTGATTTACAAGAAAGCCACAAAACTCAAAGGCACAGTGAAGACCCTATCGTCTTCCCCACTCTCTGTTTTGAAAATGCAGCATTTCACAGCCTGTCTGATCCAAGCTCCTTTTCCTCTGTCAACATGACCAGAGTTCACTGAGAATCACTATGATAACAGACTTGTATAAGCTATATACTTTGGCCTCTGCCTGCCATTACCCCCTGCTGGGATGGCTGGTATTAGTTAGCTTCGTTCTGCCTCAAAATAACACCAAAAAACTAAACTACAGCCTTACAGGGGCTGTACAATAGTTGTGTACAGCACTGAGCATCTCTAGCTGTTTTGCAGCCTTCTGCTGCATTTTTTGTCTTTCAAAAGCCAAAATAGGTTTCTAAATAATAATAAAAGACCTTGTCCCTTTCTCATGAGAAAAATGAAAAGCAACTCCATTTTCTGTGTAATTCAACAACAAAAAAAAGAGTAAACTGCCAGCAAGCAGGAAACATTGAAAGTGATAGAGGAACAGCTCACCCACATTTTAATAGATGGGCAGAAATCTGCTGCTCCAGTAAAGAAGGACCATATCCTGCAGAGTTTTCTCCTACACTTCATGCTCACAGCCAGGCACAGTGTTACTGTCCCACCCTTCTCAAATGTGCAGGATGTGTTCAGCTGCTGAAGACAAAGCACTCTATGAGCACTTTCAGAGTTGCAGCAGATAAGACCAAACACATTGACCTCACATGGTGATTTCCTGGCACTTGATGTTCCCAGCCTTTGGCCAAAAAAAATACATTAAACATGAGATTTGTCTCTTAGTTGTTGCCCCAAGTGTGTGATGGTCTCTGAGGCCTCCCATGTCTTGGACAATCACATGAGCACTTCTGTCAGAAGTCAATCCAACTGCTGAACATCATCACAAACATCTTCAAAGAACCTCTGTAGCAAAGCCTTGGAGAACACCAGGCTTCAGATGAGAACCATCTCTGTAGGAAAGCCCCACAGATGCCTTGTCTAGCTTTCAGTCCTGATGCAATGACTAAAAGATGAAGAACTGGCTCTGTTTCCCGTGTATATGACAGGACCATTGTATGCATATGTAGTGGTTTAACCTGGGCTGAGTGCCAGGGGCCCACTACAGCCACTCTCTCACTCCCCTTTGCCCAGCTGAGAGAATATGAGAGGTTTCGTTATTCATGATAAGGACTACAACAGATTCTTTCTTAATCACCGTCACAGGCAAAACAAGACTCCATGTGGGAATAATAGTCAAATTTATTACTAACAAGATCAGAGCTAAGAGTGAGAGACAATAAGAGACACCTTTCACCCTCCACCCCCTCCTTCTTACACCCAACCTGCTCTCCCGCAGCGTTCAAGGGAAAAGGCGAGGTGGGGGGGGAGGTGTTGCTGTGCTCAGCTGCTGTTCTCAGCCGCTGCTTGGGGAGAGGAGTCCTTCCAGCCACATTCCATGGGGTCCCACCCCTCACAGGATACAGTTCCTCTCACAAACTGCTCCGGTGAGAGTCCATCCCATGGGCAGCAGCCCTTCACCCACAGCTGCCGCATGGCTCACATTCCACAGGGTGCAGTCCCTCAGGCACAGGCTGCTCCAGCGTGGGCCCCACGAGCCACACATCCTAACAGGAGAATCCTACTCCAACGTGGGGCTCCTCTCCCCACAGGCTACAGTCCCCTGCCAGGACCCGGCTCCACCTTGGGTCTCCCACGGGCTGCAGCCTTCCCCAGCATCCACCTGCTCCGGCGTGGCTCCTCCACGGGCTACAGGTGGATCTCTGCACTCTTGTGCTCCTCCATGGGCTGCAGGGGCACAGCTGCTTCACCATGGTCTGCACCATGGGCTGCAGCTGGATCTCAGCTCCGGCGCCAGGAGCATCTCCTGCCCCTCCTTCTCCACTGACCTTGGTGTCTGCGTTGTTGCTCACAAGCTCTCACCCTGCTCCTCTCTGGCAGCCATCTTCATTTCCTACTACTTTTTTTTTTTTTCTTCCTTCTTAACTATGTTATCACAGAGGCGTTCTGTCAACCACTGATTGGCCCGGCCTTGGCCAGCAGCGAGCCCAGCCTGGACTTGGGGAAACTTCCAGTAGCTTCTCAAAGAAGCCTCTCCCTCAGCCCCCCCCTCTACTGCCACCAAAACCTGGCCACAGAATACAGCATGGCTTTGCAACTCACTGATTTGAGTCAAAATTTTAGGGTGCCCTTCCCTCCCTCCCCAGCTCTAATAATGGACTTATAAAAGATGCCATCCCATACTGCCCCTAGTATTGAAGGCTTTACAATGGACTGTTCATCAAGCAATCTTTTTTCCTTCTTTTACTCAGTTATTAAAGCTGATGACTTACACAACTGCCCAACTGCTTCCAACACCACTTGTTACCCTTCTAGCCACTTAAAATTAACTGTTCTTTTGTGCCAATTCCTCTCTCTTCCAAAATGCCTAGGAATTTTCCCCATGCATATTGAATGCTTTAAAGAAATTAAAGCAAGACGTGCTAGATGTAACTTCTGTTCAGAAAATTGGTCAATTTAAGGCAGACATTGCATTAGTTTACTTCTAGTAAACTTGGGTTTTCACTCACATTGCTCACAATTGCCTGAGGTTGAGGCAAGTAAAACGAGAATCCCTTGGAGTTATTTCCTGATTACACATCCCTGAGAAATCTGTGATTTAGCTTTGATTAGGTATCTTTGAGTTTCTCTAGTCAAGTTACACCAGTGGGTGTCGACACCAGCCATAGATGAGAATCAAATGCTACTTTGTTTAAACAACATAAACAACATCAGTAGTTTTGAGTATAACCAGGTAACACTTGCAACCCTTTGACAGAAATGTTTTTTGAAGAATGTAGAAAGTGCCAGTCATAGTACATTACACTGAAAAAGTTTTTTCTGTATTAAGATTTTCAGTCTAAGCTTCTTCAGAAAAAAATGCTAAATAGTCATCTGTAAGAAGCCTTTCATGTCAAATTACACACCAGTCAGTACCTACAAACACTAACAAAGCTACTGAAAAGGTAAACTCAGATGTACCTGGATTAAATGCTCTCTGAAGCAAAGCAAGATAAGCTTGAAAGCTCTAACAGAATATTAAATGCAATTCCACAGGTGGTCTAAGTCGCTCTCTCCACCTGCTTTATGTCAGAGATCAGTTCCTTACACACACACTCAGGTCAAAAAACCCCAAACCAAACAAACCCAAGAAAACCCCAAACAACAAAATTCCCACCACAACAAAAAACAAAGGAAAAAAAAATTCTACCCATAAAATTTAGAACTGTGCCTGAAAGAAAGCCCACCCTAAAACACAAAGAAGTCTAAATAAAATTGCTCTTACAATACCAATCTTTATTCAGGACAGACTGAAAATAAATACTTTCTGGTACTTCATTTACCCTGAAAACAGAAATCAAAAATATTCTAATTCATCAGTATTAACCATTTGAAAATTAGCTGATGAGCTCCAGTTTATTTCAAGTACACATAAATTTGAAGGCAACAGAGAATGTATTTATCATTTTTATGTGTGGGTATCCATATACACATATTGTGTACATAAATCATGTATATACATATTTTGCTGCCACCTTGTGAACAATCTCTGAATAGGGAGTTTGGCTCATACAGACCAAATTCTGCCATCTTTATTCACATTTAGCTCAGCTGACTGTAATATAGATATTTTTTAAATGGGTATTCAATGTGATAAAAGGATGGCTGAACCAAGTGCTTAGGGCACGACATTATAAAAGGCTGAACAAAATAGCTCTTAGTCTTCCAGAATTTCCCTACACTTCTGTGCCTCAGTTTAGTGCCACAACCATTATGGAAAACATCACTAAATTCTTTCTGATAAAAATATTGCAGCTTTGCATCCAAGTTGTATGGCTGTCTTCAGAACTGAATAAGCTGGTGTCTGTAGAAAAAATAAAAGATGAAATACATCAGCCTTGCAGAATATTTCCATTTCTCCACAAATCTAAGTCAAGAGAAAAAGCAGGAAAGAAGTAAAATTCCTCACATAGTATTCAAGGGAGCACAGAATTTAGTTCAGTATTCCTAACAGGGCTGTGTTCATCTAGCAAGATGATGCCTCAAATTCCCAGCTGTATGGATAGCTCTTATCAGCCTTATCTTCAAAAATATTTAATCTAAACTTAAAATAAAATCAAATCTGAAGTTTTGCAGAGGAAAACAATCACTTCAATACTTGACATGAGTTCCAAGAGATTCAGTTCTGTTATAGAAAAATGAAAGCTGTAACATGCAGGGCTTTCTTATATAGATCTTTGAGAAGGAATAATAAGCACCTCTTTTTTCTCCTGTCTCTCAAAGAAAGAACCACATCCCAGGCATTGGGTGAGGAGGGTAAGAGTAGCACATGTACATCCTCACTGACAGCACCAATTAACACTGCACTTACTGCCTCTGCATCGTGCTCCAGCCCAATGTCGTGGTGCTCCCGCTCCTCGTCCCGGAATTGCTTGATTACCTTTCAAAAGAGCAGCTAATTAGCAAGTCTGCTTAGCACACAATCAACGCAGCTACTACACAAAATTATGTGCTGTTGACCTCTCTGGGCATCATGGCAAGCCATAGACTCTCAAATAACTTCTCAAAGATCTCCCACTCAAAAGGGAAATGCTGAATTACTGAAAGCATGTTGTAGATAATCCAACCTACATTTTAATTTTGGTGCTTGATCAATTAGTTCTGCTGAAGGAAAAAACCCTATTCTTTTAAGGCTTCTGTTTACTTCAGAACAAAAGGATCTAATGTAATTATTTTCAAAAGACTAAAGTCATCCCAGATAATTCAATGAAATTGTTAAACTATTTTTTAAGTCCTAGTGAAATACCTGCAACAGCTCTTTGTACTTCTCTGGATCTTCTTCCATAAGAGTTCTGATCTGGTTGTTGTAGTGGTCTGATATACTCTCTTCCACTGCCACTGTGCAAGCCATAGCGCCTTTCTTTCCAAGTAAAGCACTTCCAGCCCCTGTGATTGTGGTACCAAACACATGAAAACAATAAAATCCGAAGCAATACAAATAATTTACACACTTGAAGACCTCACAAAATACTAATACAAACTCACCTAAAACAAAACCTGCTACATTCCAGAAAGGCAACAAAACAGTAGGCCGAACTCTGTATGCAAGCATGAGTTCATTGAACTTTTTCAGGTGGTCTTTTTCTTGATTCCACATTTGCTGCAAAAGAGCCAGATCACGGTGAAGTACAAAATCACAAGCATTAAACATTTCCAGTAAAACTATGAAAAACAAAACAGCTCAAGCCACACACACTTTGATAGGTGAGGTAACACTGTAACATCACAGACAAAAAACGGTGAAGGGCAGCTGTGCATCGTTATAAAAAGGTGATAGAAAAACTTCTGCAAAATAGGACAACACTATAGTCATTGGAGAATTGATAACTCCCTTAACCAAGTCATCCCACCACTCTTTATACACCCACACATTTGCAAGTGCTTAGAAAAGATGGACAACCCCCTTGCCCATGACAGCTATGACCTTTCACCTTCCCCCTGCCGCTGTTAATCAGACACAAATTAAACAGAAACACAGCGACCTGCCCCGGGCCCACTAACCTGGATGACCGGCCCCACGCTCGACCTGCCCAGCACGGCCATCTGCCCCGCGTAAATGCGGTTCGCCCCGTACTCCCCCGCATGGTCCACGCGGATGATGCGCTCCACCACGGGCCGGCTGACGCGCCCCGGGGCCGCCCGCGTGCTGCACGGCCTGACACCTGTCGGGAGACACAAAAGGTGGCACGAGCTGCGCGTCCCGGCGGCGCGGGGCTGCGAGGGGCGGGCAGGGAGCCGCTCCCACCCGGGCCCGTACCCAGCCGGCCCCGCACGGCCGCCGCCATCGCTGTGACCGGGGCGGCGCCGCCACAACGTCACCGCGGCCCCGAGCGGCTCCCGCCGCCGTCAGTCACCGCCGGCGTCACCCCGCGGTTGCCACGGCAACGGCGGCGCTCCCGCCCCCGGCGGCCGAGGCGGGAACTGCGTGAGGGGAGCGAGCCCGGCCCCGCCCCGCCCGCAACAACGACAGACGCTAAGAGTACAAAAAAAATAACATTTATTGAACGTTAGTTTCTTTAAAATGATGGCGGAAAACATTCCGAGGCGTTACATAAAGAGGATAGTGCCGCACATTAAGTAAGAGCGCACTATTGCAGATTTCAAGCAAGTCTTCTACAGAAAATCCTTAAACACGATCTTTAAATAATCAGTGGCCTAAAGGGGACACGCTGCTCCGAGTCACAGCAGTTCAGATAAGCGCGAAGACATGTGAAATTAAGGGGCACTGACATAAAATATTATCAACCAACATCTTTTAAATCCTCATATTTTTTAGAGCAAAGAGAACAGTTGTCAAGATGTCCATATAAGAATAAAACGCAAGTAATAATGCTTTAAAACATTCAAAAAACCCTGAACAAAAAATAAAACAAAAAAACACCAAAAAGGAAAAAAGGTCACTGCACAACAGCCGGTGCCCCACCAGTGTTGTGTTTCTTCTTACCCCCTGCGTTTATTCAGAGCTGTTTTAGCAGCTTGTTTTCTCTGAACCACTTTGTGACACTATGTCCATTCTTCAACTGCACTTGCTACTTCAGAGCAAAATAAATATAAAAGCTTCAACTCTAAAAATATTTAGAAAACTTGATTTCAAACCCATTTGACATATTTTCTTCTCCGGTGTGCCGTTTCAAAATACCTGCAATACATCTTGCTTTGGTTTTAAAAGAGAAGTGAGTTGGAAACATGTAAAGCCATACCTTTCCTCTCCCTCATGATTCTTACAGTGTAATTTGTAAAAACAGTACAAAAGTTTCAGTTACGATCACATTTTACCCAAAGTCCTTGGAAAAATAGGGACTTAACAAATCCCAATAACCCTGAAACTGTAGCAGCAATACAGTGTCCTACCATACAATTTTTTGAGCAGGTCTGACACAGTCTAAATTAGCTGAATTTCCAGTTTTGGAAACTTTAAGCCCCACTAGGCTTAATCGAGACCACAAGCATCCATTACATAGACTGCAGTGCCAGGGTGCAAGTCAGCTGCTCAATTTTTTTTTTTTATGAGCTGCAGATGCTTCTACTCTTATCTTGTGGTTCTGGAAGTTTCAGGAAGTCAAGTTCTCCTGGCTTTTGTGGTTTTCAAGGACGCATCTGAGCTTCTGTTATCTTTCTGATTAGGAACATCTTGTCACGACTCTCCTGGAAAGACAGAATAAAAAGTATGCTCTACATGAACAGCATTAATAGAAGTTATCTATGAACAGCTCATTTCTTTATTAGAAATACAATATTCAATACATTGTACTCTCATTAGTGGCTCCCAGCACACTCTAAACCACTTGAACAATTTTAAGTTTACAATATTTTTGACTTCATTTATCTCATGTTCCACCACACGTTAACAGTTCTGCATTGAGCCTAGTAAAAACATCTGACACCCAAAAATTTAAAACCCTATCTCCAAGAAGTCTAACAACAGTGAGCAAACAAAAATAAAAAGCAGAGAAGAATTTTCAGAATTCCCAACTCTTCTGCGAACCCTTCAAAAAGCAGGAAGGCTTTTGTCCCTAAATTCTCTGCTCCTCAAAAATCTCTCCCCAGGAGAGTTTTTCTGCAGATGGGTTGTTAAATGCCATATCAAAAAGAAGCATTCACCAAGAAATGGGCTATTTCTTAAGAAAGTGAGAAGTCTCACTAGTGAGGTTGGATTCTGACTTAAGCAGTTTGTTAGACCACAGCACACAAATGCTGCCAAACCTGGCAGTGGCTTTTCATGGCCACAAAGCAGTATTTCTGCACTGGCACCCTTCTCCAAAGGGCTGGTTAGCAGTGACTTGTTCCACCTTCAGTACCTGCCCTCTGGAACAAGACCAGACACGATGCAGTAGAAATACAGGCCTGGAGGGAAGGGTAGGAAGTTGGGCGCCTGTTTGTGTGTGCAAAGAAGGAAATAGAAGTGGGGTTGTGCAAGATGGTGGGGGGGGGTAGGAAACACAAGATTCAGGTTGTCATTTGGCAGAAGAAAACATGCAAGTGGATGGGTTTAAGCAAGGCAACAGATGAAAAACAGGGGCATGGCTTCTCAGAGTCTTATTTCATGCCTGATAGAACCAGACCTTGCTCCAATAGCAGCTGACACCCAAGAAAACCAACTCCACTGAGAAATACTGTAATTCTTTTGGTTATTTTTCCTGTATAATTTCTAAAATATTCTTCGCTGCCTGTGAAAACACCAAGTATCCAGGAGACTAAAAACCATTGTCCCTCTCTGCATGCCTCATTTCTGCCCCTAAAGTTCTCTTTGTTACATCAGTAAAGTATTTCAAATCTTACCAAAACCAGTTGTTCTCTTAGCTGCTCAACCACTCGTTTGTGTGCTCCAGCCAAGGCAATAAAATAGAACATAATGAGGCTGCAAATAACAAACAAACATGACACGTTCAAAACAGAATCAGTCACAAAAAGGCTGTTATGGACTAAAGGAATAGTCAGTTTGTGTGCTCAGATGGCAAGCTGTTGGAGAAAAGAAACATTTAGTTAAAAAAAAAAATAAAAATCAATATACTTCTGGGGTAGGTTGGGCATAGCTCTGCCCAAAAGCATCTGCTGAGATATTTGTGCTGCCAGCAGGCAGGGCCTGTGCTAGGGAGTGTCAGGGGACAGAAAGGCACAACACAGATGTACAGACTGCATTCTGACAGCTGTGTCTAGACTGCCAGTTCCTGCCCTGCTCTAATTGTAGGGGGAAGGGTTGCTCCTCAGAAATTAAATTTAATGAGGCTTCACTAAAGTAACTCTGCCCCCATGGGAGTTTCTAACTATGGTAGGCAGCAACAGATCAATATAGCAGCTATTCCTTATAGCACATACCCCAGTGTAATCTGTGACTGATTATCCACAGTGCACTAAATGATGAACAGTAGCAAGAACCAGAATGACAGAAATGTCTATGAAAATCATGTATTTTCTTTTCCAAGTAAGAAGCAGTAGGGTAGTAGTGCAAGTCATCTTTCACCTCTTACACAGGCTTTCTAATAAAGTAAAAAAACCAACCAAACAAAAAAAAGATATGAGATTTTCTATGTACATAATAGGTTCAATTCAGGAGAACACAAACAGGCTATGAAAGAGAGGGCTGAGTGGAGTCTGAAATAAATTGCATGGTTTCTCAAGTGCCGAAGTTGTAGAAAGCATCAGGTAACAAGGCTCTAAAATTTGTAAATGGTTGAGTTATACTGAAATGCAAAAAAATCCATTTAAACATAAGAAAAAACCCTTTATATTGGAATACTTGCTCTACTTGGCTCTGTTTTGAATAGGAGGATTGAATTAGATGCTCTCTACAGGTAAACTCCAACCTTAAAAATTATGATTCCATATTAAATTTTATCTTACAGAATAACTGTTTTGAGAGTTTTGGTTACTGTTGGTTTCATTTTTTAAAACTGAAGTTTGTGGATAGGATTTTGTGATCACAGAACCTACAATACTAACTTGCAGAGGATTCACAGTTAACATTTTTGAGAGGGACACTGTTGGATATGGGACATGCAAAAGGAAACAGAATAAAGCTAACGAGTGCAAACACATAGGCAAGACAAGGGCTGAGGATTCATTTGGACTTTGATGCTTTTGACTGCAGATGAAAAATCTGGTCTAATAGATGTTTGGTATTAGTCCAGTAAGGAAGGAAATGAAGCTGTGTAAATGAATCAAGCCTCCACAGTACTCACCAAATGACCATAAAGATAGGCACTGCAAAGGCTTCTGATGCTATGCCAAAAAGGAATTTCTGCAGACCTCTTGGAAACTCAAGTATTGTAACTGGAACAACTTCCCATGAAGTGTTGAAATTCCTGAATGGCCCACATGCCTTGGAGGAGGGGATACTGTCAAAGAAGGAGAACAGAAAGAAGATGTTACACCAAAATGTAAGATAAAATAATCCAACACGAGCCCAGCACCATTTTGCCGATGGGGTAAAAGTGTCCTGTGTTGTTAAAACTGTAATTTTTGTTTATGTGAACTAATCTACAATTTGCTGTATTACACACTATGTATTTTATTCCAATAATTCATTCCAAGGTTGTGGGTCTACCATTATGGAACCGACACCTTAGAACAAGTGTCTACTTTATAGAAGTAAAACTGTCACTTACCTTGCTATGCTGACTCCCACAGGAATAAAAGCCAAAACAAGTCCAATCAACAGCACTGCCAAGAAGAAAAAGTTGGAACTCGATGCCCTGATAGGCTTAGCTGAAGGTTTACATGTGTGTTTCAAACTGATCTGAAGAGGGAAAGTGAGCAAAACTGTTACCAGTACATCTATATACACACAGCCAAGTAGACTTTTCCCACCAGCTGAATTTTGCATTCTCAAACATGCTACCAGCTACCACACAACCACATTCCTCTGATGCGCATGGGCTGGAAAGGGTTAAGACAAGAAAGCCTTACATTTCAGTGTGAGTCAATGTCTCCTGTTTTGAGCAAGATTTTGATTTAGAGGATCTTGTACACTTCCACAGAGCCAACTGACACAGTCATTTGGTGCATGATTCCTAGCACTGCCCTTAGTGGTTCCCTCTTGTAAGAGCTAAGGAACCAGCAAGAACTTAATGCACAGAAGGAGCTGTGCATTCAGTCCAGCTTGGATTTCCCATTTTCCTTCCAAATTTTTAGCAGTTTTGCAAAA
Source organism: Serilophus lunatus (assembly GCA_013399895.1). Lineage (NCBI taxonomy): Eukaryota > Metazoa > Chordata > Aves > Passeriformes > Eurylaimidae > Serilophus > Serilophus lunatus. The sequence goes on along the minus strand of VXBA01003660.1, from coordinate 373,900 downwards.
TTTTGCCCAAGTTCTAAGCTGTGTTGCTAAAAAATAGATTACTGCAGAAAAGTGTTATAGTAGTTTTAGTACATAAAAAGATTTTATTAAAAAAGGACAAGTAATTGAACGAGGTAGTAATTAAAATGTGGCTTTTCTTGACTTTAAAGCAAAATTCTACCTTTCTTATAAGCACAAAACCTACAGAAAATAGAATACCATCACCTCATTCCAGTATGCTGCATCCACAGGTGTTTTTAGGGTTTTTTATTGTTTTATATCACCTGCATACCTAAATACCTATATTACAAAAACCACAGAGATGTGCTCAGTTTTCTTTGTTAACCATACACCTTCATTACCTTTTTAATGTAAAAGATGATGAAGTATTTTACAGTTGCTATTGCAGGGAGAAGTGGTGAAAAGAAGGTTCCAATCCAGCAAATAGTCTGCCCATAAATGATTTCAAGGACATTGTTAGAAATTCCAAATTCTGGCAATCCGTACCACTGCACTAGCTTGCAGGAGCAATGAGTAACTAACAACCTAAAACCAAAGAATACCATTAGTCCTAAATCGAAGTTATAGTGGTTAGATGAATTCTAACACAGGTGGAACACAGAGAATTTATCATTTAAGCATTAGACAACATAACAGAAAATGTCTTGAAGAAAAAAATGTCCCCAATGTCACAAACTACATGGCCATCTGAATAACAAACTGCTCAAACCACCAGAAATGTGTTGATTTTAAAAATGGTAACCTGGTTAGAAGTATGAGGAATTAGTAACACAAAAAAAGAAAATGTGTTTCATATGTGACTTGCAAAATATGCTCAGAAAGTAGAGGTACTTACTTTCTAGGAAAGTCCACAAACAGGGTCACAGCAAGAATTATAATTAAATCAAATATCATCAGTTTATACATTTCTCGCCCAACGTCAGATTCCCAGCACTACAAAACCAAGTTAGGAGAAATAAGATTAGCAGTCTAAGTAACAAGTGAAAAATAAATCTGTCCATCACTAAAGAAACAAACATCTCAGTTCACACCAAAAAGTTCAAATTGTTTTAATTCCCATTTCTAAAATATTTGAGTCTTGTTTCAGAGCTCCCATGCTAAGGTTTGTTTTGTTGGGTTTTTTAGGTTTTAGTGACTGGTTATCTTTTTATTCATGTTTTTTTACTTGGTTTTGATTTGGGGGTTTTTTGTGTGTGTGTCTTGGTTTTGTTTGTTGGTCTTGGGTTTTGTTTCTGTTTTTGCTGTTGGACTTGTTTGTTGCTTTTTTTTAGGAAAAGTCAGTTGCCTTGTTAGAGCAAAAGGCAGTAGCACAACTGTCTCCAAAACACGGCTACCGCAAACAACACTGAAGGTAGACAGAAAATCTACAGTAAATATAATCTGCCATTGGACTAATTCCGAGTTTTAGACAAGATACATGTAACAACTGTACAGTGAGAATCAGCACCAGGTATAACAAGAAAGGCAACCCCAGGGCTGATGCTGAATACCTCTAGACAAGCAACTCTCATGGAAAACAAACTGTTCACAAGTTCAGATGATTAAAGACCAAGATAAATCTGCTTACAGGATAGAGTTTGTAATTGTATCCACAGGGCTTACACTTGTCAGCAGTACAGTTGGAGATCTGACTCCACAGCGAGAACAACAGAACAACAATATTGGCCAAACGCAGGAAGACGCACCTGGAAGAAAGGCAAAACCTAATTCCAAACCTGCTGGAAAACAGCCATGCTAACACTTGGCTCACCTTGCACAGGCATCAAAGAAAGCCTTGAAATATAAAAGGGTCATGCAGAGCTTTAACAGAACAGCCAACTAGATAATCAACACATTTCTCTCCTTAGTAGTAAGTCAAATTGCTTTCCACCTTCCCAGCTTTATGCTACAGTCCCTTGTTTCTTTTCTCAATATTGTTCCTAGATCAGTCATTTCAGTTGCAGATCTTGATGCTGCAATTGGTTGCAATTCTTTCAAGTATAATTTGAGAGGCCAGGTGACAATTCTGTGTGCAGCATTTCCATCTCATGTAACTTCAGGCCTTCTGAGGCACTTAGCCAAATCAGAAATACAAAGGACAGGCTTGCAGAGGTCAGATGTTTCAACACAGATCTCATCCTGAAGTACATTTTACCCCAAAATTTTTAACTTCTGCCTTGATTAGGGCTGTGCTTCAGTCACTGCTGCACACGCACAATTGTTCGTTCAGGGAACTGCTGCACACAAAGCAGTGTGAATCCACAGCTTTGCAGCCACAAATTCTCTACTGACTATCCAAGTTGTTGAAGATGTCCAGACCACACAGCTAAATGGGACTGAGAGAAAAACTTGGACACTGAGATGGCTGCACTGCACTGTCATCGAAACAGATTGTTCCCAGATGTAAAGTTTCCAACTGAACATCAGCCAAACAATGCCTGCTTGGTTTCCATCACCAACTTCTCTGCTTCCTGATATTTCAATATTTACAACACATATAACCTACCTACAAGTTGTTGAAACATCCAAGGCCACAATAAAAACATCTTTACCTCATGAGTGTCAGTATGATCTCAAAGGCTGGTAAATAATCTTCAAATTGGATCAGAAAAGTGAAGATCAGAGGACCAATCAAGTTTGCCAGTGTGATCACTATCGAAGGCAAATACTGCACTAGAAGATTAGCCTGGAAGTTCGTATTGCTAACGTCCTGCACAAGAAGAGATGAGAGAAAGGTAATACTTAGAGAAACACACCTTCCTGACATTATGCTGTCTCCAGCTACCCACCAGCCTCTCTTGTCCAGGGTTCAGGTAGCCTCTCCTACTCTGTGTTCATCCTCCACGTACATTTGCACTGGGCAGTAAGAATCAGGTATAACATGAACGGTGAACCCACTGATTCTGAATACTTCTAGACAAGCAAGTGTCACGGAAAAAAAAATCCCTATTCTATATACTATAAGCTTGATCACTGCTATCTATCTCTAAAGTTTGCTGCTACACACCCTTGCTTTCTCCTGCTCCCTCCACCTCCAAGTAAAGTACTTCTGTGCTTCCCCAAAGCTTCTGTTTGAAGAGGTTCACTGTACCAAGATGTGTGTCTATGTTGCTAACAAGCACTAAGACTACCAGGTTTTACACCTATCCCCAAGTGCAGACACTTCAGGTTATTCTCACTGGTGCCAAGCAGCTGCCCTGACTTTCCTACCATCCTGAAAACTAACTCTACCTGCTCATTTAGGCAAGGTCAAGATCTTGACCCTTATATATAAAGCCCACAGTAAGTGAAGCTGTTTTTCAAGTTGTTCTCTGCCCTCAAACAATAACTCTGACACAAAACACTTAGTTAGTCTCCATTTCCTGCTTCTGTCTCTGCATGTCTGGCAGTTTACAGGAGTTAAGAGTTAGGTCCACCACGAGCATAACTTTTCCCATGCACAGACAGGCCATCACATCAGCAACTAACACAGGGGAGAGAAAAAGTGCAATCCCCATTCCTGCCAGGCTAATTGAACCCTGAGGTTCCACACAGAAGTCAAATACTGTTGAGAAACTGCCACAGCTGTTGTCTGCTCTTGTTCTGCTTTTGAACTGCTCTTTTCCTCTGCTTGTCCTGCCAGGGCTGAATAACCTCACCCAACCTGATTCTTTCCACTACTGATGCAAGAACCTTTGCTTTTGAAAACTGCTGTTTTCAAAGCCTTCCTGTTTCCCCACATAGCGGTAACTCAAGCCACAATACAGATCATAACCTTTACTCTGCCTTCCCTTGCAGGGTATTTTTGCAGTTGAGCAGCGAACCAGATCACGTGAACCTGATCATGATGACATTTGTTTTAACCAGATCACTCCCCTCAACCAGTTCACTGCTCAGACCTTCCAAGTCCCAGTGAGGAGAGCACAGTTACAAGGGAAGAGTAGTGAGGGCTGCTATTCTTGTCTGCTGCATTAGCTCCAAGGCACTCAACACCCAAGCCTCTGCAGCAAAGGGAGACACTACTGTGTTTTGGTTTTTTTTGCACACGGTTCTTTATATTTCCTGCTCTCTCCTACTGTAAAAAATATTTAGGTCTGTACAAAGCATTTTCCGATCCCTTGCATAAAAGGTGCTATATTAAGACTCTTTCACAGTAGTTCCTCTTGCTGTAATCACCAGCCTCAATTGAATCTGTCTTAATGTCATTTTTGATACTCACATTGGAGTTTTCCTGAGAGAAGACAGTTACTCTATAAATAGAGTAAAAACAGCCTAATAAAATGGCAAGAACAATTATATTTATAGATATTCTCAGAGAATAGATGCGTAGCTTTTCTTTTATTGTCCTGTGTTCAATTTTTTGCTTCAGTCTTTCTTCCTCCAAGTCCGTCTACAAACAAAAGAAAAAAAGAGATGCAGTTTTCTGGTAAAGCAAAACACTTTATCAACATCTTCTACCCCTAGGATGCAGCCTGTTCTAGGAGGGCCACTCCACCACCTGCCCAAGCACACAGAACTGAGAGTGTCTTTTCACTGACAAGTCCACACAAGAATGAAGCCCCTGTGTGCTCAGCCTCCTCAGGCTGAGGACCCTGCAGCCAAAGACAAGTGTCTCACAATCCCCTCATCTCCACTATATCCGTATCATATTTCCCTTACAACATAAAGACAGTTTGCCTGTTCATTTCGAGAGACTGATAGTAGAATTTAGCTTGTTACTAAACTCTGAAATGGGTAAATCAGCTCACTTATCTCATTACTTCTGCAGGTAAGTAACCAATCCTCAGCACTATGGCTCAAACTTCCTTCTTGTATTTGTGAAGAAAAACTGGGGGATGGTACAGTGAGAATGAAGCACAGTGTTGAGCAGCTTGTCATGAAAACCTCATATATTTCACCTTAGCTGGTGCGAAAATACAGTATCACCTGTGAAGTAATTCAACATGGGCAGACCGCACATTACCCAGGTATTTTCTGAGGACTTAGTTCCATTATTAAGAGGCAAGTTCTTCTAAAGTGTGACTTCTAGAGGCAAAAGTGTGGTAAAGAAAACTCTGGTTTTATGATTGAAAGAAGATGGCTGTGAACTTCACTAGAGCAGAAAGCAACTCCTTGTAATTTACGAAATCTGTAATTACTGCTTTGTGGTTTGAAGTGGAAATACCTTCTCAAAGGTAATTGTTTCACTAAACAAATCTCTGCTTCCAGTGTACAGAGAGCAAAAAGCAGGTACTTGTTTCACAAAAAAACTCAAATTTTTCAGACTGTCTTTTCAGAGCTTTATCATTTGGGAAATCTATAGCTGCACCAGCGCTTTGTATATGCATGTGTTCCAAAGACATCTAGTGAAAATCTTTCAGTATCTTCTTACTGCAATAACACTCCAACTGTATGAAGAGTACCATCTGAATTTTATTGCTCCATAAACTAGTACACTGAAGACCTAAACCCCAGAATATTCAAGCTGATTCCTGACAGTATAAGGGTTTTGCCCACAGCTGGGATGGCCTTTCCTGTTGGATTATGTAGAAACTAACACAGGAAGCAGGACTGGAGTGTGAGGAAGAAGCAGATAAGACAAGCAGCCAACAGGTTGGCCTCAGTCCTCAGTGGATGGGGGAAGGGCCAACAACCTCTATTCCAACTACCTCGAAAGCATGAAAGAGGATGTGGGCTGCCCTGCCCCCAGTGCAAACTACTTCAATCTTTATTAACCTTATTCCATTATCTGCAAAATTACACACCTCTCTTTTTTAGGCATTTAAGCTATAAGAAACCATAATCACAGAGAGATGAAAGTTACTCACCTGGAGCTCATATTGCAAGCTCCGATGTTTTAGCCGTGCTGCATTTGGATCTGTAATACAGAAGTCCCAGCCTGCAAAGACTTTGTTACAGTAACTCTGAAATTGATCTGCATCATGCACCAAGTTCTGCTTAAATCCTTCCACGGACCTAGAGAAAAAACACAACCTGATTTCACTCATGAAAAGACATTATTTTATCCACAGAAAAAAGACACACAAGCAAAGACTAAACAACCCCTTCTATAATCAAACTGCCACATTTGCTTTACATCAGTGTGTCTCAGAGACTTGCAGAGAGAGGTTCTGCATCTGACTACAGATTACTCCTGCCTGCACTTATCCATAGTCACACCTTTTCACCTCACCCAGCGCTTCTCTGACATTGCAAGCAGCTGGCTCAGGAAACTGAGATGGCAAAAATAAAGCCCACAACCAAAAACACCAAAAGAAAATCCTGCAATAATTACTGTATAGTTGAGGGCCTTTTATTTATAGGCATGTGTAAAAATGAAAAAAAATGATACTTTGGTTGTTTTATTTTTGCTGGCTCTGTTTCCCAAGAACAGACAAAGGATACTGTGACACTGCATCCTCAAGCAGAAGATTCTCCATTTCCATATAAAAGAGTTCTAGAACACACTATGTTTTCTTCAAGCAGTAATACAATGTAAACAGTGTAATAGGTAGCAGTAAATAAACAACACCAACATCTTTACCTCTTTATTATCCAGATGAGACTCAATGCAAGGTAAGCAAATGTAGCCAGCAGGTATGCCAGGGGCAAGTTGTACCTCATGATACTAATCCATACACTATCTATTGTGTAATAGCCATAAAACAAACTTGTCACTTCAAGGAATCCCTGGGAAAACATGAATTTGAAATACAATTTGTAATAGCAGCAGGAACTGCCCCATTAAATCCAACCTGATATTAAACAATCATTTTGTAAATTTAAAATTCGACCCCCAGTAAGCTACGACAATCTGTAGCTTCTGAATAATGCCATCGCCTCTACCAAACCAATGCAGACACTTTGTGCTTAAAATCCAGGCAAAGAGCTCTAAGACACAACACTGGGACCCTACACGGAACACAATAGGCAGTGTGCTCCAGAATACAGTAAGGGTTTAGCAGCTGGAGGAGAGGCCAGGCTGCAGCACGTGGCCAGCCAGGCCTTGTGGCTGCTGAATAATAAGTCAGTTTGAAAACTCCTCATAGATAAAGGCTAACTCACTGCAGTGATGCATATGCCTTACCATTTTTCAAAATAATCAGAGCTTCATTCAACAAGTAAAAAGCTTTTACATTTCAAGTGTTAGGCAGGACACATAAATTTAATTAAAAAGAATCTAATTACTTACAGTGCCACTGAGCAAATCTTTGAGGTAAGTAAAGAAGTAAACGAGTCCCTTATTACCACTAGGTTCATAAATTGTGCAGTTATACTCTGTCAAAAGAAAGGCAGGAAGAGTCACTGAAATGGTAATGCCCACTGAACTGCAAGATGAAGTTAATTCAAACATGGCACATTCTTTAAAAAAAACACTTCTTTGTTCTGGGAGGTGGAGGAGAAGCTGATGGAAAGGGGGAATCTTACAAAAGCTGTACATAGAGATGTTTACCTATGTTCGGTGGAGAAATTTTAGCAACAGTACTGTTGAATATTCCATAAGTAGAAATGATGGTGGGAAGAGTAACAAAACTGAACATCAGGATAAAATTTATAAAATTCAGCAGGACCAGAAAACGCAGGAAGGAGAAGTAGGACTGGATTCCAGTACCAAATCTCCCTAGGAATAAAAAAAATGTGTCAAAAATTGAGATAATAAAATCCTTGAAAACACAGAATGAGGAGATTAGCATTTCAGTTACATTGAATTAACTGAAGAAACATTGCTAAATCCAGTTTAAAGAACTGAAGACTTTTATCGATATAACTGAAATAGAAATTGGATTTTTTAATAATTTTCTCCAATATATTTCCTTCTACCACATCATGGTAGAAAAAGAAATTATCTTCTTAAACACATGCAGTTATATCTGAAACTACACTCACACGTGCAGAACTGCCAACAACAGAGTCCACTTTAAAGAGGAGAAATCAACATTACACAATAAATACCTTCAATGCTATGAATATCATGTCGCCAGAGCACCAGGTAAGATGACCATCCCTTGACTTCATTGAGGACTTTTTTCAATGATTTACTGCTAGTTCTTTTCCACTTCTTCCATTTGGATAAATATTTTACATCAGCCTGATAGAAGTCCCTAAGAATCAAGAAATACAGTTACTGAGCACAAGAAATAATTTTTATTACATGTAACAAGGCCTAGCACGATGGAGCCTGCCTGCAGCCCTTGAGGGAAAGCACAGTGCTGGAAAATGGAGTAACATATACAGGGTGTTTCCATCTGATCCTGGGAATGGCAACATCAGCTTAACTCAAATATAGCAAGGTCTCTCTCGAAAAACACCTGTGTGAAAAAAAAAAAAAGCACACACTACACAGATTTAAATATTCCATTTGGATTTTGTAATTCTAACTTTTAGATCACATTCCAGCACATAACAGAAAACAAAACTTACCATGATTAATTTTAAATTATTCAGTTTTAATAGCTTTTTGAAAAAATTGCTGGAAAGTGCCAACTCAATGAATTTGAGAAAGTATTTTTTGCCAACATGTCTGGGGGTGCACTGTTCTAATAAAAAACTGTAAACAAAAACTGAGGATGTACTGCTGTCTGTCATTTTTAACTACTTCTCACTTATGGTTTTTCATGCTATATGCAAATATTTTCATTTTAAAAATTGCTGCACAGTCAGCAACAGCATCAAAGAGAATTCTGAGTGGCTCAGAGTTTACATTTTATTAAGAAACATTAAAAATAGACAAAACTTTCCAGAAAGCTTTAAGATGGACTTGTATGAGCAAATGTGTTCCAGCTTCTTATGCTACTGAAGAAGGGCAGCAGTTAAGTATCCATGGAGGACAAAGGTTTCAGTTTTAAGACTTTGTACACAACCCTGCTCTTGTACCTAAGTGATGCAGTGCCACATCACTGCCATGTGCGTTTCCTTATACTTCTCAGCTGAAAGTAAAATGAGCATTCTGGCAGGAAGCCAAATTAAACCTATGCACAACAATCAAACAGGCAGCAGACGACCTCAGCTTTAAGTGCAAATACAGGTCTTCTCAAAATATTTCATTTTATGGAAACTACAGGCTGCAGCATGTAGCGTTTTAAACAGACACTCCAGAGAACTGTCTGGCCCGTGTTCGTTTTGCATTTTAAGTAGAGGCGTGGGCTGCATATTCATCTGAGTTACAGAAGTTGAGTGTTCAGCTTTCAGGACGTTTATACCGAGCACTTTTGTGTTGGCAGTTGCTGCACAACATGCAGAGCACTGATCTGTAGAAATGCCAGGAAGCCCCATCAGAATCTCAGCACTAACATGTGTAAACAAGCTCGGGACATTGTAACTCCAATCCTCCTACCAGTTCCTTTTTCTTGAAGAATTGAACTATAAAAACCCAAATTCAAATAAAAATTCAAGGTATTAAGCACTTTCCTTTACCGTGACCTAGAACTTCTGCTATTTCTTGTGTACATACTACCGGGTTAAGCTTAACTCCAGGGTCAGGCTGTTTCCCACTGCTTTTGCAACAGCGTAACTCTTGTTCTCTGTGGAGTACCAGACATAAATTGTATTTTCACCTCTCTCCTGGTTCTTAACCAGAACTACAAGGTACCTGATTTAAAGGTGCAGCTGTTCCCTGACAGTATAAAACCGCATCCTGTATCCTCTCTCCTCAAAGCAACTTTCAGCCCAGCAGCGAGGCATGAGTCAACAAGCAGAGAAACTCAGGCGAGGCAAAGCAATCTCTTTGCAATCCCCTCCCTCTGGGGGGTCACCACCAGGGGGGCAGGAACTGCTCACAGCGCACAAGAAAGAGTAATTTAAAAAGAACATGGGAAAAGAAAAGAAGAAAGGGTCGTGGGAAGCTTCCTCCAAACTGTACTGAGCCACAGCAGAAAGAGCGCAGTGCATTTTGTAAGAACAGCTGAGCAGACTAACTCAAGAGCAGCAGCACTCGCGTAGCAGCAGATAACATACCGTGACCCTTGAAAACAAAAACCTTGAAACTAACTGAAAAAGACAACGAAAAAACGGGTGAAGATTAACCTTAATCTCCTCTTTTCCGCGATGCTCAGCGCCCGTTCCCTGACAGGGCGCGCAGCCGCCTCC
>VXBA01003660.1:326026-359623 GCA_013399895.1 Serilophus lunatus | reverse complement strand
CCGTTCCCGGAGCACCTGGCGCGGGCGAGCCGGTGCCAGGCAGCCTCTGCCGGCGGCAGGTAAGCGGCCGGGCCGGGCCGGGCCGGGCGGCTCCGGGGCTCTGCCGTCCAGAAGCGGCTGGGAAGGGCCGGGGGGGCAGCAGGGTCCGCGCTGGGGCTGCTCCTGTGTCCGCGCCCCCGGGCTGGAGGAGCCACCCGGCCCCCTGACAAGTGGCTGCCGTTTGGCAGGTGGCCGCTGCTAATGGAGAGCGATGGAACTCCTAGGGGCTGGACTGCGGGTACGTCGGGGGGTGTACTCGGCTTGTGCTCTCTGACAGGTGAACAGCCCCCCAGCTGGGCGCCCAGCCCTTGGTGCCAGCCCTGCCGCACGGCACCTCAGAGCTTTAACGCCCACCTTTAGTCACATAGCAGCTCCCTCTGCCTTCAGCTGGAAGGGCTGCTCCCATGGGGGATCAGCAGCCACAAGCTTCCCTGATGTATTTAGCCGGTGTGCCGCGCTTCAGCCTGAAGTGTGACATCAGCCTGGCTGGGATCAGCAGCCTGCAGCCTGATCGCTGTGTTCGCGTTTGTGTAGGTCGTGTGTTGGAGTCTGCTAAGGAGGGAATGGATGTAGCACTGTATTTTCCAAGTAGCAGGTTATGAGGTTTTTATGTTACAATAGGTAACAGGAATTTGTATTAAATAGGTGGGAAAAATCTCAGTTTAAGTGTTCATGTTCTCTGTGGTCAATCATTGTCACTTCCTCAAATCGCACAGACTTACTCTTTAACCTGGAAAGACTGACATGTTTCTGTGAAGAAACAAAAAAGCCAGATCTTCGTATCCAAGATTTTATTGTTAAGTCACTGTACCTTAGTAATGCTCTGTCAGCTAAGTGAGCCTGCAACCAGTGGTACTGCCTGGGAGCTGTGCTGACTTTGACTTCCACTGACCTACTGTCTCCACGATCTTCTCTGCCAGCTCTGGGACCTGTAGCACCCTTGATCCTGCTCTGTGTGGCAGAAGCAGCCAGTCAGTAGCTCTAGAGCCACATTCAAGGCGTGATAGTTCAGGTATGGGTGAGTGTCAGTCCTTGCCTGTGTGACACAGCTCTGGCACAGGATAAGGATAGCACTGGGCTGCTGGTGCTGAGCTGTGTAGTTGAAATGGCACCTGAAATGTTCTGGGCTGGTATGTCAATCCTGCACTCAAAACAATTGATTTCAGATTTTTTTCGAGTTTTTTTGTTTTTGTTTTTTTTTTACTGAGGTTTAATTCTCTTTCGTGTTTTTTTTTATTGGTTGTTTTTTCCCCCAAATTAAGTTTGTCAGGAGGACTTTTGCCATGAAAGTGGTAAGTGCTGAGCTGGTGTGGTGTCGCTGTATGGGCAGATAGAAGAGGAACTAGAACTTCACAGAGTTTGTGAAAAAGCCTTTTGTATAGTCCATAGTTTTTGTATGTTCATAGTAGAATAGAGCCCCAACATACTAACATGCTACATTGCATTTTAATGAAAGCTGCATTCTGTCTGAAAAAAAAAGTATTCTGTTTATGTGAACTTACTTGTCCAACCATTTGAAAACTGCATTATAAGGATTTTGAAGAGTTTGGAGAAACCTATGAGAAAACTGATTCTCTTTTCTTTGAACTGGATTTCACCAGCCATTTTCTGTCTCTGAGTTTATTTGTCAGAATATTATGAATACCTTTTGTTTATCCTCAAGATCCTCTAAAGTGCTGTTTGTGCAAATAGCAAGGAGATAACAATACCCTTAGCAGTAAGTTAAGCTAGAAATTACAAACATAATGTGTATGTTTAAAATACTGTTCATTATCTAAAATGATTATATGTGTAGTCTTCATAAGCTTTTCCAATTGAACTTCTGAATGAGACTCCTGTAACTGATACTGCTCATTAAAATACAATTTGAAGGTTGCATTTAAACTGGATAGGTATCCATTGCAAGTGCAGAATAAACAAAGCTTTCTTTTAAGGCTAAACTTCAAAACTGTAAGCAGTCTGTCTTGCCTCTGATAGACCTAGTGTGATAGACTGCCTTTCCACTGAAAGCAGAAAATTAATTCCAACCAGGTACTCAAAAATGGATTCCTTTTTTTTTTTTAATCAGTTATTTTCTTCAAATACAAGTAGCTGGTAGTGTTGGTTAATAGACTTAAAAAACTTGTTCTGCAAAGCAAGATTTAGTCCTGCTAAATGCAAAGAACGTGGCAGTCTGCAGTTTGGAAATTTAGTCACAAGATTGACTTGCACTGATAGGAAATGATTCTTGCTTTACTCCTTTTTTCCCTATAATGGTCAAAACTATGAGTTAGGCAATATTTTTCAAGTGTTGAAGAAATAACACAGAGTTCTATTTCTTATTCTTGCTAATCTTGCCTCTGGTATACTAATCTGCCAGGTATACTATTCTTGTTCTTCAGTTCCCTCTTTTTAATTCTGGTAGTTATGTATCTCGGTACTTAAAATTTTTCCCAATGAACTAAGTTTGCAACTTGTGGTCAGAGTTAAGAGAGTAAAAGAAATAAAGAAGCAAACAAAAAGATAGTTGCTCTCAAAGGGGTCTCTGGGGAAAGGATTAGATCATGCTAAGTCACTGTCATATGTGCTTCAGTCCATAAGAATTGTGATCCTGTGGGACATTTTGGGTGGAGGAGCAAGGATGTGTGTGGTAGATTAGGGAGAGTACTATGAATTTCACAGAATAAATGAAGTATCTGAACTTTCAGCCACTGCCTTTAAGCAAAAAGACACTAAAATGTAGCTATATGTTGTATCAAAGTTTTTTAATATTTCAAGGGCATGTTTATAATAAAGTTGTCTAAACTCAGGTGAAGAAATAGAATCCTGCTTGAGACACTGCAAACATGAAGTAGCTGTCAGTCCTTCTCTAAAAGCCTTATTTGAGCAACCACAGGTGATAGAAGGGATTTAAGCAGCAAACGAAGTGAACAGGTTGAAAATACCATATAGTCTGTTGGGGGGGAATTACAAGAGGAATGTTAAATGGAAAGGATAAGACAAATGAGTAGGTGCAAAAAAAGTGGATAAAGAGCAAATAAGGAGCATAGCTCATGATGCTGAAGCAATAGCTGGAGGCACTGAGGTGAAGGAAGAGACAGTCTGACAGTAGGATGTTCCCTGTGTCAGACAGACACTATCCTGCCTGCCTGTGCCTGCCTGGATGCTCTCTGTGTCACACTCTCACTAAGAAGAGCTGGGGGGACAGGGAGGGTGGGATCTGAGTTCTGGTAGGTAGCAGTGCACTACAGTACATTCATTTGAGCTCAAGATGCAACAAGCTGTTGGGAGAGACAGCTGCATTGCCACTGTAAGGGGGATGCTGTCAGTCCCTTCCTGATTTGATTATCTCTCCTTTCCCTATGCAGCAGGAAGCAAATGAGTTCTTCAGTCCTACTGCATGTCATCTGTCACTGGGAAAATCTCTTGTAGCAGAGGCACAGTTTAGATTGCCGAAATCGAATAAAGGTCTAAACTAGCAGAGTTGATGTTGGTTCCTGTAACTGACTGTGCTGACATCAATAAAAACACAATGGCAGGCCTGTAAGAGGTGGTGTTTGTCATGCAGGTTGGGTGCTTTGCCAAGATGCAGTAAAGGTAAGTGGCTTTCACTTCCGTGTGTGATTTGTGCTGGTTTTATGGCTGATAAATCAATTAAAGTTGAGGTTTTCTCGAGTGTAGTGTTTGATTAGTGTCAATTCACAGCCTTCTGAGAGGCTTCCCTGGTTTGTTGCAGCAGTACTGTAACTGTTGGGACTGAGATAGTAGAAGAGCAAGTAGTTGCTATTGGAGCCCAGTTGGTGATGCAGCATATAAAACTCTGACTTGTCTCTCAAACTGACTTTTGGCTTCCAGAAATCAGTCTGTCCAGCCATGCCCTACAAAACTAAATTATCTTTATTGAAATAGGGCACATTCAGCCTTCTGAATCAGTTCCTCCATGAGTTTTATTCCCTTCATTCAATATATTATCTATGATGTAGTCCTGGAATTTACTGCTTCTATTCTTCTTCATGGTGTGTGTAAGTAGGATTTGCTTTATGTAATCCTTTTTACTGAGGGATTACAGGTAAAGAACTTAAAGATCTAAGTGGCTTTCCTGAAACTTGATGTCAGGACAAAGTGCTGTTTTGCCAAGGCATTCATGTTTGTTTGATTACATTCTGAACGAGGATTAGTGTCTATAGCAGAGAATTACCTGTATAGGAAGCATTGAAACTCACCTGGAATATTTTATTAAGGCTGTTGGTCTGTGACGTGAAGGCAGTTATTTTTCTGGGAAATCATCCAGAGTCTGCACTGCTTGAAGTTTCCTGTTCTGTATCATTACAGTGTGTGTTGAGTGATTTAAGCAGAAAGCACTCACTCTCCTCCTTATCCTCTAACCTATTTACATGTCAATGATTATTAAACCTACTGGTATTAAACCCTTCTTCTTAACCAGAGGAGTAACACAGGATTTGTCTAGTTTCTTGCTGAAATCAAAAAGGGTAATCCACAAATGGACAACACTATGCAAAGGGAAGTTTTGTCAAGACCCTGCTTTCTATCTTTCACAAATGACCTCTATTCTCCAGCTATTTCTCTTTTTTTTCCTTCTTGAAAATAACTTTTGAAAAGGAAAACTAAAACTAAATGCCATAGCTTTTCCTGGAGCTGTGGTTTACTGCATCCCATCATAGGTCAAAAAGAGGAAAGAGGGAGTTTAGTCTGGGCATTACCTGCTTTGGGTTCTTTCCAACGAACTGTAACTGGTCAGAAATGTATAAACTGGCAGTCTGCCAAACTCCAAACCAAACCTGTAATGCACATCTCATTTGACAAAAAGAGCTTCTCACGATCTTCAGACTTGGGATGGAGGAAGTGGGTGGCCTGACGTGTCACTTGTACACCCTTGGCATCCTACCTGTGCACCCTTGTCGTGCCAGCTGTACACCCTGAGCACGTATGTTCATACACACCTCCTTCCCAGCCCACAGCACTTATGTTCCAGGTAGCACAGTAGTCTGTGAGTGACTGCAGTCAAGAACCATATGTGTTATCCGTGTTTATGTTCTTGCTCACTCCAAATGCCTCAGGGTTTGGGATCTAATGCTTTCAGGTAGTAAGAGAAAAAACTGATTTTTTTCAGGAATGAAATGCAAAGATTTGCATTTGCCTCAGGGCACGTGGATAATTTTATGTGGAGAATTTATTTAAAGTCTGTAAAAGTTTGTGAGTGGAGAGAAACCAGAGAGGTTTCAGATGCTGGGTTCAGTGTTAGACTGTACAGTCCCTGTGGATTTTCATGGTAATGGTGGCATACAGTGCATTTAAGACTCAAAGGAAATAAAGTGGATAATGATGAATAGAGAGTCTGTCTTGGGCTTTTTTGAGTCTCTTAGCAAGCCTTTATGGATAAAACCTAGAGGTCTTCCAAATGAGTGAGAGACAGAAGTGCTGAATGGATTTTTCAGACAGGTGCTCTGTTTCTGCTATCATGTTGATAGGGGTGGTTGATGCTTTCTGCCAGCTTGCTTCTGGGTGATGCTGGGTCTACACCACCCATGCACTTCCATCAAAATATCTGTTCTCTCTACAGCTTGAGTGAAGACCAGAAGGAGCTGGAGTTGAGGTGCTGTTCGGATCAGTGCTCAGCTTTCCAGCTGCCTTGCTGGCAGGCTTCCCAGGCTTTCTGGATGGTTGAGTCCAATAGAGTTGGGTTCCTGGGGAACCAGTTACAAAAATAGAAAAATGTAATTTTGCACACTCTTCAAAGGGAATTTTCTCAGAATTTTCTCCTTCTGAGAAAGTAATTTTTTCCTCTTTAGCTTTTCATTAGAGTTTGAAATGCAAGCCACTCTTCTAGGAAATGTTTAGTTTTCCAGCAAGACTTTGCAGAAGACCACGATTATCTTTTTCAAGAATTGTTTTCACGCTTTTAAATGAAATGTGGGGACAGAATGTACTATTGCCTGAAGAGTTTGTATAAAACTTCAGATATATATAAGCAAGTTCTCAAAACTTGCCCTAACCTAACCAAGAGCTAAGTGGTTCCTGTCAAAGAAGAGCTACCTCTGAGGAAATTTAAACTTCTCATAACTTTTATGTGAGACCCTTGGATTCCTGGCATGTTTATTGCTTTTCTTTGGAGATGAGGAGAGGGAGCTTTGCTAATTCCTTTTCTGCATTGGTGAGTATCTCACTCTGTAGGGTTGGAATTAGTTGCCTGAAAACACAAAAGTTTCACCGAGGAGAGGCTGTGTTTATGGTTTCTTGTTGGCAGTAATCACACTCCATGGTTTACAGGAGGGAGGGGTAATGCATCATGTATTCACATTGCCTGGTATGCTTTTTTTTACTGAATGTGCTGAATATATGGGTCTCATAGCATGATTCATCATGCTGTAATCAGTGTAGTCAGTGTTCTGATTAAAATGTAGGACTTTGAATACAATCAATCACTCGTGTTTCTGTGTATATTTGCAAGTCAGTGTGCAAAACTTGGGCAGTGTTTTACAACTATGTCACACTGCAAGATTTTAGGCTGTGTTCCAAGGGTTTTAGGCATGTAAATGACATAATAGTAATTTAAGAGCTTCTTTTGGCAGAACAAGATTTTTACAAGCCTTCAGAAACCAGACACTGTATAATTATCCATTTTGAAGATACTTCTCGTGTGATACTTCCTGCAGCTGCAGTAAAAATCACAAATAAAATCCTCTGCAAATAGAAAGGTTCATTAAGAGTGTACTGTTACATGAGATTTAACTCTGCTTTTCAAGGAATGGATCTGAAATAAAAATATAGTCTGATGGGTTTTGCCAGATGTTCCCTTTATCGTTTATTTTTGCCTTTCCTGCTGTGGAATAGTTTTGCCACCTGATGAAACTTGGCATGGTACCTTTAAGAACTAATACTAAAAATTGCTTTTTTTCTTTGAGTATGATTTTTGATTAATAGCAAGATCTGCCTGTTTAATTTGGATTCTGTTTTTCTAATATAATATTCCTTTTTCACTGGACTTCTCTGGACTTCCATTGGTTAAACTCTGACCAAGGTGTGTTTAAGACTAAAATGGAACACTCTGTAAGAAAACCAAAGCCAAACCTCTTTACAGTATCAAGACATGAAATCATTGGCAGAGCCCTTATTAAGACTGAGTCTCTAAATGTTGTCAGCTCTGAAAACAGCAGTGGTCCAGTGGGTCCCTTGTTCACAATTAAGGCTTAGAGAGGCACTGCCAGTAAAGAGGAGGCCAGGCTTCCCCTCCTCTGGTTTTGGAAATGGAGTAAATTTTTTTGGAGAAAATTTGCCTATTTGGCTTTCCCTGTTTAAGGAGGAGAGAGAGAACTTATTTTCTTCTTAATATCTTGACATGTTTCTAAAACCTGGATTAATTGTTGATGTTGGGGAAAATTTCAGTGGCACTCCAGTTCCTCAGCTTTGTAAAGAGCTTATAGAGAAAAATTAGTTCCCATTTTACCTTCAACTTCTGGTGGACCTCAATTTCCTGTTGGTAAATAGCATGAATTTAGAGCCACTCCTGATTTATATTCTTTTATATTTTTTGTTAGATGGATGGCAAAATCTTCTAAGTTGTTAAAATGGAGTTTCTTCCTTTCATTTTAATGTATGTCCATCTATTTTGTAATCAGGTCTGTAATCAGTCTTCCCATTAACATATTAATGAAGCAGTAGAACAAAAATAAGGAAGATTTAATTCTTCAAACCACAGACTTGTCATGTCTTATCATTACAATGAAGCCTTTGAATATCCAGACTACCACTTCTCAGAGACACTGGAAATTGATAGAAGGTGAGTTATTTAATTTTGCTGTTTGACTGTGCCATAAATGATTAAATTATTTATATGCAGGAGAAACTTTTTCTCCAGAGTCTTAATTTGTGTATTTCTTTTAATCCCTCCTTTATGCTTTCATTAGAAACAGAGTTTTAAAGCTCTTACCAGGAAGGTGGCATTCCAGGGAAAAGGCATGTTTACTTTCTACATGTTGGATGAATTTCAGTAAAATGTGTTTGTAGCATGATCTCATAGATCCTTTTTAGTTCCAGTAATTTCCACAATGTACTATAACCTTGGATATCCTTGTTCTTCAAGCAGTTATTCCTATGTAGGTAGACTCTAAGTTAACTTCAGGTGGAGAAAATTTTAGCTTTTCTAATTCAGTGTACGACCAAATCAGGATTATGATATTGGAGTTCTAAATACAAAATACCTTTCAGTACTAGAGTTTGGTTTGTAATGTATTCAAATTTGATGATGATCATAGGTAGCAAATTATTAAGGATATCTATTAAGAGTTTTTTTGACAGGTTTCCTTTGTTGTTACTTACACAGGGGGAGTTCTCAAAAGAATCCGTTCTCTCACCAAACCCCTTATGATCCTTCACTGCCTGGTTCCTATGGAGAACTCAGTGGAAGAGGGCAGAACTCCCCTCTGGCCATACCAATGGACTACATGAGACCTGGCTCTGAATATAGAGAGGCTCTACCAAGCAGAAATCCATGTGGAAATTTCACAGGTATGTAATTTCTCATGTGACCAGCTTACAGAAGCACTGGAACAAATAACATCTTGTCCTGTCCTGAGGGACTCTTGCAGTTTTGCAGAGCTCAACTCTATTTTTTGCCTTTTTTTTTTTTCTTTCTGAAACAATTCAGGTATTATATTAACAGATTCATGGACTGTCTGTTGTATTAACAGATCAGTAAATACAGTCTAGTATGGACTGTGTAAGTTGTTGAGTACTAGAATGTAGGTTGAAATGAGATTTGGGAGTTTTGTAGAGCTGTATTTGGTCATAGGCCTGGTATTCTGCATCTGTAAATAAGCCAGAGCAGTAAACAAGTTCCTGTGTAATTCTGCTTCCCTCCAACAGACAATCTTTCCTTTGAGCCTGAGCCAGAGCTGACATACACCTCACCTTCTACCTCCCATCTGCCGGATTATCCCTATACCCGCAGAACTTCCAGTGAGTCAGAAGGTAAGGATTGTGGTGCATCACAAAATTGCACATCAGTCTCACTCTCCATAAATAGTATAAGTATTTTAAAGCCTTTTGTTTCAGGTATACCTTCATTTAATAAAAGGAACCATAAAACATAAATTCTCTTCTACTACCCTACATTGCTCGTTGTAGCTGAATTATTCAGTGTCTTTCTGAAGATGCTCATCTTTGTTTCTTGAGCAATGAAAGTTATAATGCTTACCCATTTTAACCCAAACTTCCTTTAAGTGGGTCAAAATAAAACAAATGTACGTGGTTATCAGAAGAGACTCATTAGAGGAAGAAATAAGGGGAGGATAGTACGTGTTTTGAGACTGTCTTTTGTGATTTTTTCCATGTAGGTTCTAGGCTGTAGTAGTAATTAGATATTTATATTAAGTAAAATACAGGGGAGTTGGAAAAGTACAATCAGAGTCCTGTTTTAGGCTAGGATGGTAGTTTATTTTTCATGTTCTGTTATCTTATCGTGTATTTTTCTGTTACAGTCAGTTTGGTTCTGTCTGCTGTTTCTGGAATGTAATTAATTATTTTCTAGAATTATTACGTAGATGCACTGAAAGAACCCTCTCTCTGGGCCCCCAAAGTGAGGGATTCTTGTGGGTTTTCTTCTCTCTCTTTTTGATTCTTAAGAACATGGTCTTTAATTTAAGATCTGGTTTGGCAAAATCTTATATTTGTATTCAGAAAGGAATGATTCTATTGGTAGCTGGAAATACTTCACTCCATTCTTCCCTATGAAAATAGGACGTTTCCAAGCATGCATAAGTTTTAATTCCTGATAGGAAGGGGAGTGGCTATTTCAAACCAACTAGAGGAAAAATGTCTGGGTGCTGAAAGTTCCAGAAGTACCTCCACAAAAAGGCACAGATGTGATTCTTTTTGATTGCTACAAAGGAAGTGGTCTCAAAGTGGAAGTGGCATTAACACTAGAGAATTATTAGGACTAAATTTTAAATATGGTGAAGGAGACTGTGCCATGTGCATTAACTAACAGGTGCATCAGTCAGTTGGGTCCTTCTGCACCAGACTTGAACTCAAATTTGGGATGTGACATTGCACAGACTGGCCATCAGCTAACTGGAAAGGAGAGGCAAGGAAAGCTGTGGCTACACTCATCTGTATCGTAACTGGAAGGCAGTTGAATTTAAGGAATGTAGTCACTTGTGTTTGGATGAAAAAAGGTGGAGAGAGCAGCTGCAGTTTGGCCTTAGGGAAAAAGGAATTTGGTACATGTAACTTAGTCAGCCTGATTGAGTGTGATTCTAAAATGATCCCCCTGAAGTCAGTGGAAGGATTTTTAAAGGAAGGCCCTGACTTCTAGGAAGAAAGTCTTGAATAATGACTGTGCACATCTGTGAGTGGGTGAGATGACAGTTCTCCATGACAGCTGAAGACTGGGCTCAGTTCCTCTTTCCCCACATGTATCTGAAAAAATTACATATGGTTATAAAGCACAGCCAGGAGAGAAGCAAGTGGGGGAATACTTGATTGCATGGAGGTCCTGAGGCTGAAGAGTAATCTTTTATTGCTGTGAAAGTGAAGTTTGAATTTTGTAAGTCAATTTGTCAGGACTATCTGGGTTTACTGAAAAATGCAAATTGTTTAGACAGCTTTATTCGGAGGCGCAACAGAAGACCACGTGATGAGGCCTTGGTGACTCCCTCCAGTGTGTTTGAAACAGATCCAGCGTGCAATGAAGGTAGGAGCTTAGATAAGGGGTTCAGTATTTGATAGTATCTTGTACAAGGACTGTGTGGTTGATACTGTTCTTAGTTTATCACCAGAATTGCATGTACAGTCTTTCTGTGGTTAAAGGGACAA
Source organism: Serilophus lunatus (assembly GCA_013399895.1). Lineage (NCBI taxonomy): Eukaryota > Metazoa > Chordata > Aves > Passeriformes > Eurylaimidae > Serilophus > Serilophus lunatus. Next base: position 348,772 of record VXBA01003660.1, on the reverse strand, counting down.
CTTGTTTCTGTGTTAACACCAGTGATTAATATTTTATACTCTCTTAACACACTCAAATCCCACGATAAATGAAGCACAGTGCAGTACGAATGTTAATTGTAGAAAGAAATGCTATGCTCTTAATTAGAATTTGTTTTACCAGCTAATGGGTTGTTTTCAGCCACTGTGTCTGGAATTAGCATCAAATTCCAACTATGCAAAACCAGCCTGATTTCCAAGTAATGCAGTTCTGTCTATTGCATAGGTAATGCTCAGTTTGGGCACTAACATCAACTAAAATTGTAGAATGAATAAAACAAAAGATTAGCTTTAAAGTCAATATGTAGCATCATAGAAGAGTAACTGCCAAACAATGATCAAGAATAGACCAGAATCTTGGAGTTTGTCGGTCTTTTATTTTCCTTTATATTGCAGCTCTTTGTACAAACATTATTGTCCTACTTTCTTGCATCTGTATTAGAGTACTGCTGGAGCTGAAGATTTTCTGGGCAATATTATTAATTCTCAGAACTTGCCACACTTTGATAGCAGTGAAAATGGGGGATGATGTAATATCCATTTCAGGTTGTATATAAAAAATTACTGTATTAGTATCTCAAACTTTTGGTGTTTCATGGATTTGATGCAGAGGAAGATTTAATTGGAAGTCTTGCAAGTATGTCCACCAGTGAAAGGATTAAAACAATCCGAAAGATGCCAGAGACCATGAAAAAAAAGAGAGAGATCAGGTAAAAATAAAAGTGTATCTGTTTAGCTTTACAAACATTATACTTCTAGCAACATCTAACTATCAAATATGGGGATTTGTCATCTGCTAAGCTTTAGTTTGTCACTTTATGACAAAGTGCTTTTTAATGCACTTTTTAAAAGCTGATTTAAAGACGGAGATGAGAAAAATTTCTCATGGTAATATAAAACAATATCTTGAGATTTGATTGTGATCAAATTTTGATTTGAATAATGATGATTCAAGATTTATTTTCAAAGGAAACTTGGATGTTTGCCATGAAAATAGAGAAGAGACCACATAGTTTCAACCATCCTTTTGTCTTCTCATGAGATATATTTAAATTTTGTTCCTAGTGTGAGTTAGTGGAGTGGTTAAAACATGCTGTAATAGCATGAGCAAGAGCCATAGTATCAAAAAGGAACCAGTAAGAACTTCTTTGAGTTTTTTTAATTCAGTTTATGTGCACATGTGAAAATGTATTTGCAACATCTTCTTTGGCTTCTTGTTTCAATTACAACTCATACTATAGTGCTTGTCACCTCCTATCCTGCTCTTCTACAGAAATAAAGTTCTTAAAGAAATAACAAAAAAGTCAAGGCACCGTGGCACTCAACTTTCCTGCTGTACACAGTGTCTTCAGGGAATAGCAGTGGTAAGTGTCAGAAACTTGTCAGTCACAGCAGAGCAAACCTCTTCAGCTGCAGTGTTATTACTGTCTCCAGGGGAATCTGGTATCTTGCTTCATGTTACCAAAGAACCAGTTAATGGCTGCAATGTTCGTTAATGGTGACTTGCATTATGGTGGCACTTAGGAACACCAGTTGAGTATTTTATGGTGCCTGGAGTGGGGCAAATCTGTTCTTAATATCAAAATGAAACTGTGAAAAATGTGAGGCTTTATTATGTGAAATTGAGTCCTGTTTACCTGCTGAGATTCATCTCTCTCCTCTTTTGCACTTCAGTCATTTCGGCGATTTGGAAATACCTTGTCAGAATATTTTCATGCACTGCAGATATGGCACAAGGCTCTGAAGATCATTGGTGCCGAGTTTGGAACAAGTGTTCTTTCTTACTTCATTTTCTTGAAGTGGCTGCTAAATTTTAACATCTTCTCATTCCTCATAAACTTCAGTCTCATCACAATTCCTCAGTTGCTTGCAGCAGAACCAAATAACCTTTCATTCACGGGTCTGGAGCTGCTCACTGGAACTGTAAGTATTTAAATTTAATGTAAATGTAAATTTGATCACACCTCTGATTTCACAGTAGAGAATGGGACAGCTCCCACTTCCATTAATTTGGTTTCAGATGATGATGCTTTCCACCAAGTGGAGGTGATAGCAAACATTCTGAATGATGTCTTTATCTTTTCAGGGTTATTTTCAACAAACAGTGCTCTACTATGGCTTTTACACCAATGCTACAATCCGTAAAATAGAGAATGGTCCATTTTACAACATGCAGCTGGCCTATATTTTCACTGTTGGAATATATTTTGTCATCTGTTTTCTTATCTTATTGTTCAGGTAAACTAACTGTGAATTCTATTTCCCTTATATTAAGAGGAAAACCCCCAAACAACAAGAAACCCCACCCTGTCAACAGTTAGCAGTAATATTACCTGAATATGTTTCTGTAAGTCCTTATTTCCAGGTGTGGAGTTTAAGTAGAAATTTCTGCTCAAAAGACAGTCTCCAGAAATTAAACCTCTATTAGAAAAATTAAAAATGACTGGATAATAGTAAGGGACATGCAGAGAATCCCAGTTCAAACTAATGAGTATCAGACTCCCCTTTTGTAAGCTGTTGCTTCTTATGGATGGTGGTGTTTCAGAAGTAAAATTGTCAGCAACAGCTTGGAGGAGGAAATGTGAGAGTTTTTTTTCTTCCAGTGAATTTTGTTTTCCACATTGTCTTATGTGACATGCTGTAACATAGGTCTAGTAGTCTTGGGACAGGATGGAAAAATGGACAAATGTTCCTTCTTTCCCTGCTGTACTTGATGTATTTCCCCATTATGCATCTCATAAGTTCAATTTTCTTTGCAGCATGGCAAACCTCTTCAGGAGGAACTTTGTTAACCCTCAGACATACTCTGTGAATGCCAGCAAACTGCTCTGCACTTGGGACTTCAATGTAACTAATGAAAAAGCTGTGAAGCTGAAACAAAAGAATCTCAGCACACAAATGAAGGTACAAAATATATGAGGTACAAAATTAACCTGCGTGAGTCATTCTACCAGAGACTTTTTTGTGCATAGAAGCACATACAAGCCTCTGGCAGAGTGACACAAGTGTGCTACTTCTGTACCTAATACACTTAAGTCTTTCTGACTGTTAAATTTCCTTTGGTTTGAACTCCTGGAGCTGGCTCAGCTACTTGTTTTCCTTTTCTCTTTAAGCTACATATAAATATTTGTATGCTTCTGTTCTATTGAATGAATCTCTATGACTATTAAATATTTGCCAAACAGAATATTTCTTCTGTTTTTTAATTCCTGCTATTTAACCATTTTATAAACAAAAGGCAGGATGGTAATATCTCTGAAACACAACTTTTAGGACAGGAGAACAAAGTTGCCTAGTAAATGTACCTTGGATATTACTCAGCCCATCTTTTCGTTCAGTTTGTCAAATATTTACTTACTTGAAACAAGTTTTGCCTTATACTGTTGACTAAGAAATTTTTCATTAGGAATTGTTTCTTTGCAGGAAGACCTCGCTGAAGTGAACAAAGAAGTTCTAGATTTTTCTTTGACAGAGAGAGTTGCTCGTGTTGCTATTCATCTTCTTTCTTGGTTTGCTTCCCTGGGAACAGCAGTAGCTGCTTGTGCTGGTGTTTACTTCCTCTCCATTAATAACCTCGAGGTGAGGAGAGATTTTGCATTTTTCCATGTGGGTATCTTAACTGAGCACAAGCACTGGTGTATTCACTACAAGGACCATAGGAAAGCAGAGCTGTTGTTCCTGCCAGTGCAGGAACAAATCCTGCTGGACCTAAAACACTGGTTTGCAAAGGCCTTGCACCTCTGGGGACAATGGCAAGAGTCTGGGATCTGAAGGGTCTGAGCAAATCTCCCCCCTCTCTCCAGCAGCTGCTTGCCTGGGCCATGATTAGCTTAGGACAGTACAGTTGGTGACCTGAGGTTGTTTGATTGTGGTTTTTTTTCCTCTCTAAGCTGTTTGTGAAAGGGCGTAAAAATGACCTAGAGGACCAAGCTGCCATGTTGGTGCTACCTCTGGTTGCATCTCTTCTCAACACATTCATCCCATTCTTCTACTCGTGGCTTGGACACATGGAGAGGTTTCAGACTCCTGGACAGCATATATATGTCACTGTTGTCAGGTATCTGTTGCTACAACCTCTTAGTGCTTTTTGCCTGAAGTTCTCTGACTCTGGTACAAAGCTGTGTCTGGATGGTGTGGTGGGCAGCAGGGAGCTATGGAACAGAATTCCTTTTCCTCTGAGGCTTCTCTAAACTCTTCACGACTTGTTTATCTTCCATAAGCCTTCTGGAATATTACATCTCTGCATGAGGATGAGGAATGATTTCCTTCTTAGGTGCACTGTTACCTTGGCCTCTGGACTATTGGCTCTCCTCCAGGAAAAGAAAGGAAGTGGAGAGAGTTCTGAGGTTGTCTCACTTAAAAACAGATGCCTGGAATTAATGCTACATAACTCCTGGTGTCCCTCAGACCTTCCTTCCTTGTGGAGCCCACACACCCAGCCTGTTTAGCAGAGGCTTGTGCCAAGATTGTCATGCCTAGCTCCCCTTCTGCCAGGACAATAGAACAATACCCACCTGAGCTCCCAGGAGAGCTCCTGTTAGTCCTGACACGTTTCAGTGCCTGCCAAGAGGAGGTAATAAAGTGTAACCCCTGCTCATTCTGCCATCATTCCCTTCAGTGAGGTTATGAAACAGCTGTTGGTGCAATTACTGTTACTTTTTCTTTTTAGAAATACCATCCTGAAAATGTCAATTGTTGGAATACTGTGCTACTACTGGCTTAACATTGTGGCTGCCTCAGAGTCACAGGTAAAAGTTTCAAAAATATAAATCTTTGACTTACAGTACCAGATTAGAAACCACTTTGATAGGAGACTTGCTTCAGCAAAGAGAAGTATATTTGGTGTCCTGGAAAGCTGAATTTGCCACCCCAACATGTTTTTATTAAATAACAACTTTAGAGGAACGAAAAAAAGAATGGTCTGGCTCAGGTCTCAGCTGGTTGACAGCACTGTTGACATTGTTGACTACAATTAGTTGGGCTGTTAGCAAGTCTTTGATCAAGATTTTAGATATTTGATCAAGTTTCATATGCCCAAACACTTGAGAACAATGTTAATTGCATGATTTTTGACTTTAACTTTTTTTGACTACATATGATTTTTTTTTCCCTTCTGCTTCCTAAAGTGCTGGGAAACTCTGGTTGGCCAGGATATCTATCGCCTTGTTCTAGTTGACTTCATATTTTGTTTGCTTGGCTCTTTCTTTGGAGAGTTTTTACGAAGGTGAGTACTGCTTTTCCAATCTTGTTTGTTTTCATTAACCAAAGACATAGTCTCCTTTCTCCAATGTGAGAAAAGATCAGCAGAAGCATGGCTGTGGCACCACTGAAGCTTCCTTGATTGTCTTTACTGGGCAGCCTCTGTGTATGTGCCTTGTATATATTGCAGCTCCTCCTCAGAAGGAGGTCAGTGTGTGCAGCATTCTACTTTTCCGATGTGTCTCTTTTCCCTTTGAAGATGGAAACACAGCTGGAGAGGAAGGCACATTGTATTCTCATGGATCTCCTGAATGTGGGGTGACAAAAAACCTTAGTGTCTCAAGCAGAAAATCATCTTTCCTACACAGTTTTTTCCCTCTTAGTTATGTCACTACAGTGTGTCCACAAGTTTAAAATCTGATTTTAATCAGTCTTCTTAAGGACATAATATGACTCTCAAGTGTAGAGGTCTGCAGCTTGGTAAGTAAGAAAGTGTTTTGGGTTGAATTTGAGTACAGTTTGGTATGTAAGGAAAAAGTAAATCACTTCTGACATCTGCTGTGTGAATCTTCCTAATGCCAAACATTACTTAGGGCTTAGGCAGTAGAATATTTAAGTGCTTGCCAGCTCTACATAGCATTCAGGTTCCTTACCAAGACTGGTTTACTCAGTAGGAGTTTGTTAACTTTCTGTTAAATTAGTACAAAACCATTTCGAGAAGCCCTTGAGGACTACACAGCTCTTGCCTGTGTACTTTAATCCTCCTGTTCTTGTTGTGATCAGATAGGAAAACCACCTCCCAGCAAAAGGTCACAGAACTAAAACTGCAGTGTCAGCTGTGATGAATGGCCCCCCCTAAGCTGGGCAAAAGCACCTGACTTAGACCTGTGAAAGGTTAAAAGTACAACTGCTCGCACTTAATTGTGTATGTTCAGAGTAACTTCCTGAAAACCCGGCCCTGAAACATCGTTCATGATGTAGTTTATAAGGTGGCACCAAGATGTGTATTCAAGGCGAGATGCAATAGTTACCAAAATCATTAGTTTTGCTACAAGCAGAAACTGAATCTCACGTCCTCAGAAAACGAGGTGATAAAAAGGGATCACTTGTCCTCAGCAGGAATCCTCTTTGTCCTTTCTTACTCGTGTATGTCTCAGCTACTTGCAACCTCACTTAGTTTGAAGTAGGATATACTTCACATACACATATACACACATGTATGTATCTCTGTGAAGAGATCCACTGTACAATACAAGACAGAAATGCTCAGGACCTGAAAAGCTGTTACAGTTTTTTACTGAGGCAACTTGACATTTGAGCTGCTTAAGCACAAGCATGCTTAAATTAAGTAACAAATGTTACTTTATTAGTGTATATCTAGATTGTTGTCTTTTTCAGTGGCATGAAAAATATCCACGGTCTTATTTTGACCTGTGTATCATGTGAATTTGCTTTTGCCAAATTCTATTTCATTTTTAATGTGTTGTCTAATGAACAAACTGTGGCTGCTTTATGTGATGTTAATATGGCCCCTAAATAATTTATCTTGATTCTTGTATTCAGGAATTCATTTGCAGAGATTTGTGCAGAGGGCTTTATAATTTAGCAAATGCTCTTGTGCTGTAGTTTTTGTTTTTTCCCCCCAGAATTATTGGAACTACATTCTGCATGAGCTTGGGGCCGCCAGAATTTGATATTGCAAGAAATGTTTTAGATTTGATCTATGCACAGACTTTGACCTGGTAAGTGTTACGTCTGCAGACAAAACTTCATTTGCACTTAGAAATACCATGGAACAATCTCATTCTGAGTTTGTGTACTTCCCAGCATGGGGGGAAAGAACAGGATAAAGGCCTGGGAGTGACCTATTAAGTGCCTTTGGTAAGGATTATGACTTGCCAGTTTTATTTGTAATTATGTGGGTAATAACAGTAACTTCAGTCAGTAGTTTATCTGGTGGCCACCTGGTCTCAGAGAATCCTGGTAGGTTCCTGCAGCAACATCCTGGAGTTTTGTTTATTGTTTACTCCTCCACTGGACTAATATTCCTGTTGAAATAGTCTCAGTATTAAACACTGGAAAAGGTGCCTTATTTCTAAGAATGACTCTGTTACTCCAGTTTTGAGAGAGTTCTGCAGATGGGTACATAGATATGTATGTTTGACATTGCATATTTTCCAAGGTGGACTTACTGTTACAGGATCAAGGTTAAGAAAATCACATTTCCACATCATGGAACACTATCTGCATATGAAATTACTGTGGTATTTTCTGCCTTCAGTGCACTGAGAGTTGTGTGGTGAACAGTGAAGATGTAACTTTCTTCTCTTATAAATCCTTCCTTGTAGGACTGGTATCCTGTTCTCACCTCTGCTGCCTGGTATCCAGATGATAGCATTTTCCATAATATTTTATGTGAAACAGGTAACAAACTTCACATGTATTCATCATAAACTTGCACTGTTTGAAATCTGGGCAGAATTTATTGTGTTAAAGCTTTAGGTTGAGGCTGAGGGATTTTGCATGTAGGGGAGCATTTTGGTTGGTAGGGGTTTGCTTTAAAGACTAGTTAGAGGCATGCCCTTGAATTATAATCCTGTGAAACCTGAGATGATAAATAGGTGTGTGAGGGTTGTAGAAGACTTTAAGAGCACAGATAAAGAGGAGAGAGAATAAAGTAGTAAAATTAAAGGCTGGTAAATTAACAGTGGAAAAGTGTGTATTTCAATATAGACCCTCAGCCTGTGACTGTGGCCTCATATTTACTCCCCAGCAATGCCCCTCTGCCAAGTTATCTAAGCATAAGCAGGGTGATTCAGCTAAAGATAGTGGTGGAAATTTCTTCTTTTCAGAATTCTTTGTCTCAGTAGATGATATGTTGTTTGTTGGGTCATTAAGCAGTTTGTAGTGTTGAATTGTAGAGGAACAAAGCTGTAGGTAGAAAGATAGATTTGAACTATGGGTTTGCACATGCTGCAAAAGCAAACTATCCAACAGAGTCTGGAAGAACCCATCAAAACCCCATTTTGTCTCTTGCTATTTAAAGCCTAGATTCTAGAAGTTTTATAAAACTATATATCTAGTAACTGTATTTATCAAATTCATATGAAAGAAGTTCTTGGAAACTTTAGATAGATGCTGTTCTATCAGTTTCAGTGGGATTGACTTACACTGAGTTGAAGTGGCAGGTAACACCATTCCAAGGGTACCTTCCTCTCTTTAAAGGTCAGTCTGATGAGGAATTGCCAACCCCCTCGCAAAGTCTGGAGAACTGCTCAAATGACAACATCCTTTATATTCCTGTTGTTTTGCCCTTCCTTCCTTGGAGTCCTGTCTGTCATTGGAGTCACAGTCTGGAGGTATGGGAGATCACTGGCACTCAAGCCTCCTAAATTATGCTGTGTGACCTGATACCAGGCAGGGGAATCTGCATTTCTCAATAGAAAAAACTATATTATCTGCTAATGGAAGATTTCAGATTTTCATGAGATGTTTTGAATTCTGAAAACAAGACATGTTCGGCAAGCTTGGGAGAATGCGGCTCACTGAGTAACTTGTCCCATAAGGAACAAAGTTGCATTGAAGTTTTGGGTTCCTATTTGAATGTAGCATCCATTTTTCTCCTCTTAAAAATTTCTGGGACTAAGTCCTAGTTCCTGGACTTACTAGGTCTGCAGCAGAGAAACCTCTGGAAAAACTCACTTGAGGTTAACTTCTGGATTATTTATGAACCTCAGAGGCTCTTTCTGCAGGCATTGGTGACCTCTAATAATGCATCTTGTTTGTTACCAATATTTAAAAGGTGCTTTGGTTTTGTGCCTGTTGCTCTGGCCACAGTGAGGAGGGGCAGCATTTTTCTTGACAACTGTCAGCAACATGATTTCAATATTTAGTAAGACATGGGACTGCACATGAAACCAGGTGGGATGAAATCTATCAAAGTATCTGTCCCCAGGCAGCTGGGAATTTCAGACTGTCTGGAGTGGTTCGGTTTCAAAGCAAAGAACACGTTCCTATTTCAGTCTACCTGAAAATGTTAATTCTTGCCGATGCACTGCCTTACTTCACCAGATTCTGTTGATGCTGAAAATCTGCAGTGACTCATGTCTCTGAAGACAAGGTGAAATGATGGTTCCCTGTGGTGAAACTTTAAAAAAAAATCCAGTTTTTCCATTTGCTGTAGTTTTTGCTACAGTGATTGATGTGTTACATTTAGGTCAAGATTGTGTTTACAGGGCTTGGTACCAATCCATTGCAGCAAGGATTCATATCTGTCACTGCATAGTCTGGAGTGGGCATTTAACGGCTGGAGAGGGCCAAGTTAAAAATGAAACACAGATCATGGAAGTACCCTGCGAGCCCAAAGACAGCAGAAGGCTACAGCAAACTGCTGAGCATCTTCATGTGTAAAATCACAATATTAACTAAGTTGCTGGTTAATATATGAAGGTTTAAGTAGCTGCTTTTTCACACTTTCAGGTTAAAACCTTCAGAAGGATGTGGTCCTTTCAGAGGCTTATCTTCCATGTTTGCTGCAGTGTCTGAATGGATAAAAATACTGGAAAATTACACTGCCTCAAAATGGGTAGTGTGGATCTACCATAACTTAATTGCAAATGAACTTTTCTACTTCATCCTCTCTGGTATTGTACTGTAAGTACCTGCTAATGAAAAGTACTAGAAAAAGGCCTAAAGTGAAAAAAACTGGCAATGACATAGCCATTTTTCATGAAAAAAGAAAATAATTGCAAAGTCTATTTTAAAGGATCAGAAATTGTAATTGGAAATTCATGTATTTGAAATAGATAAATTAGAAAACGTATTCGTTTTATGCCAAAGCTGTTTACAAACAAGCTTCAAGCTAACTCTGTGTAGTTAGCAGAGTTTGGGGCTTCCCTTTTTTGGACCTCCCTTTTTTGAGCCTTTTTTATTCCCCTTTTTTTTTCCCCCTTTTTTGGGCCGGAAGGCCATGGTGGTGCACAGCAGCTTGTCCAAGAGTGCACACCATAGGGGCAATGGTAGTGGGTGGGTTGCAGTCTCCTTCCAGGCAATCTCAGGTGCACTCACATATTATCCCCTTAGCTGAAGTCAACTATTTTGGCAAAACCAGTATATGCACATTAAGCTACATGGCTGCTGGTGGGGTTTGAAGTTGTAACTGTTCTGCTGGGTAGATCCAGTGTGCCCTTGTCCACCTGAAAGCCCAAATCTGTTCCCATGAAACAGGACCCCACTCGCTCCAGTGGGACCAGGGCTGGCCTGGAAGCAGTAAGTATTCAGTGTTGTGACTTAAGGCCCAGGCCTGTGTCCAGGTAATTAACACAAGATTGGATAAGAGCAATAGGTTCCTGTTTGTTTTCTGAAATGCACCTGGTATTGCTGACTTACTTAGTTACACCTCTGATCTTGAATACAAGGCCTTATATATTTGGGTCTTTTCTAAGAGAATGTTTTAAGTAATTTCAAGTGTTTGCCATTTTTTGTGTAATTGTATACATCTATTTTATATATACGTGTGTGTGCAGCAATGTCTGTATATTTGTCTTTCAATGGATTAAAATAAACAGGATTTCTGTTAAGACAATGACTAGAAGGAAATGATCATAAATTGGACTTTTTGTTTTGTTTAGAATTATTACTTATCTTTACTGGCAAATAATACAAGGAAGAAAGACCATGGCCAAACTCTTACGTAAGCAAATTATTAATGTAAGTTTGACTTTCAGCTATCTTTTTTGTTTGTTTTTAATTTGGCTTCTTAGTTAATTGTCTCATCCAGCTTTGTGGAGATGTAACCTGCTTTTCCTATGACTGTGCAAGGGAAGATGGGAGCTTTTCCCCATGGGAGTTGTGGAGAATTTGAGTTGTTGCAAAAGAATTGTATCTTCAAGATGTGCTGCTGCAGCTCCCTCTGTAGAAAGATTATTTTAGAGTAAAAGGAGTTATTCTGGTCAGTGGTTACTTATAGGCCTTGAGCCTCTCAAGAAGGATTAAACCATTCCAGATAATGATCAAATATATCTTTACCATAGGAAGGAAAAGACAAGATGTTCTTACTTAAAAAACTACAAAGTATAACCCGAAACCCATCTGCGCTGAGAGGACACAGCCAGCAGGTCAGTCTGACTGTTCAGGTACTGCTGTTTCATTTTGTGCTTGGTACAATTCTATGGGGCTCCTCTAGCCCTGCAAATAGGTTGCTCTTTTGGGATATGTCTGTATTTAAAACTTCATGTAAATGGATAGATTAGTAGTTAACTCCAGATAGCAAAAGGATAATGTGGAAGTTCCCTATTTGTTCCAGGCTGGAGTTCCATCTGAGAATGATACAGAAAAGTCTTTACCCTAACCAGACATAATCTATAATTATGAAACTGCAAGAAAACATTCCTTATCTAGGGGTGCACTGATGGTCACCAAATGGTTCAGCCATACTTCAACCTTGCCCATGCAGAGAAGGAGGCTGCTTTCTTCCCCCGTGTCTGGATTTCCTTAGGGGGTTATTTGTGTTTTTTTTCAACTGAGGTAAAACTGAGGGCTTTGACCCCATTTTAAATCCTGTACAACACTGATAGATATCTAATGTCTTACACTTGAATTTATTTTTCAAGGCAGCCATCAAATTCATGGTAAAATATGCACATGGGTGCTATCTGGTGTTTGGTAGGTTCTTCTTTCTCCCAAAACACCAAAATCCCTCAGTATTTTTGGCAATCATTATAGTGATGATATAAATGAAAATAAATAAATATGGATAATAACTGATATTGACATATACTTAAATATAAATACATGTGTGATAATAATAAATATTGCCTGTGAAGAGAGGGACTGAAATTGAATGGGCATTTTCCGTGTGCTGGGGATTTTTCAGCAACCTGAGGTTATGTCCAGTGTCACAGGTGGGACTCCAAAGAGGGGGGTTTTGCCTATGAATTGTAGATGTTCTTGTAGTTGTTACAGTCAGATTTCAAAAGGAGATGCCAGAATAATTTCATTGTGGATCTAGTAGAAAGGCCATCTTCCCAAAACAAGGGTGTGAGCAGTGCTGACCATGAAGTCATGACTGGAAGACAGAATAATTGCTAATGCCAAATACTCTGTAGTTCAGAGAAGCTCCTCTTCATACCACCCATCCAGGAAACCTGCCCAGCAGATGTCAGGCTGCCCAGGAAGGGCATTTGACAGAAATCAAAACACACCCTACAATAAGGTGAAATGGTCAAAAGAGGGAAATCTGCTAAATTTCCTTTTATAGAATCTGGGTCATGATATATAAAACAGGTGTTTGTGGATCAAAGAGGTCATCCTGTATGCATGAAAATGACCTTAAAGATTAATTTGGGCAGGTATAAAAATGTAATCTAAATAGCTGCTGGAACATTTATAATCATAAACCTGCTTAAGATCTGGACAGTATGGTTTTGTTACAGGTAACTAGTATCTTTTCAAATACAAGGTAACAAGCACATGAAGGAAATCATGACCTAAACCTGCTTGTGAATTTTGTTTTCAGTATCCTTATTCTGCTGGGATTTTGAGTGGCACTGACATCCCATTAGGTAAGCAACAGAGATGAAACACAAAAGCTCTTAGGAGTTTAGCTCAGTAAAATTGTTGGTCGTACAGATATAGCATGTAACAGTTGGACGTCAGGGACACACATTTTTGCATCTTTTATAAAAAGACTGGGTTTCTGAGGCAAACATGTTCATAGGATGTGTTATTGGTAGCTTGTTCTGGTATTGGTGGTGATTTCCAAAGTGATCACAAGCCTCTGCATGGCAGAGTGGAATTTCCTTGGCTAAATGAGTCATTTTGTCTTATGGGAGCACCCACAGGCAAGAACCTTAAATCACTTTAGAAACTGACTTCACATCTTGGTGTGAATCTCATAAGAGGTTGTGAATGATGTAGAGTCCCTAGGACATCCTCATGTCCAGAATAAAAGCAGCTCTGGACTCTTGTGTGGCAATTTGAACTACACCTGGTTTACACAATCACGTCACTTCATTCCAAATACTTGGCAGAGGAGACGAATAGCACGAGGCTTTCTTTTGATGGGGGTGTTGGTTACAGCACATCACCACAGTTAAATGTTGCTTCCCTTGTGGCAGATTGTGAGCCAGCCCAGCCCAGCAGCCGTGGCGTGTCCGAGGCCATGGCACTCGCTCTGCGCGCCAGGGAAGCGGCTCAGTGGGACGACTACGACCAGGACAGATTTTCAGCCCTGGGGAGGCACAGTCAGTACTGAGGGTTAAGTCATGGACGGGCATCCTGCAAAAAGCAATACTCTTTTGCACTAATGACTGGAGGAATTGTTCAAACTCTTTAACTATAGATGGAAGAAAAAAACAGAACAACAGACTCCAAAATGCATCCCAACTGCATTTTATCATGATAGGGAATATCCTGTGTGTTGGGTCTGTTTTGCAGCAGTGATATTCTGGTGACAGCATTCCCTTACGACTGGCCATCACCTTGATGCAGTAAGGTTCCCTCCACAGCTGGTCATTTGCTGTTGACTAAATACAAGGAAACTTGTGCCTAATTGTAAATAAAAGTTGTGGTTTAAAAATATTTTTATATCACTTATATTGTTTAAAATGCTTTTATCTGATTCTAACTAACCCTGAAGTATCGGTCAAATAAACATAAAAGGAAATTAAAGTGCAGTTGTTTTTAATGACTGAGACTTTGCAATGGCTGTGAAATAACTTCTATTCCATTTTCACTTTTGGGGGGCATTTTTACAGTTTATTACAGTCACTCAAAAGGAACTTTGATGTTAAAAGTTATCAGAACTCTGTTTTAAGAGTAACTACTTATCAAAATTCTTGTCTGTGTAAAACCATTGCTTGTAAACTAAAATGTTGCACATCTTCTACTATAAGGGATTGATTGGAAGTAACACAATTTTTATTTATCATACATGACTGAGACATGATGCAGCTTTTATTCAGAGCCACAACTTTGCTGTCAAGCTGATTTTTTTTTGTTGTTCTTCCTTTAGCCTATTTTCTACTACTGCCTGGCTTATTCCTTCCTCATTGCTTTGCATATAAAAATGCTTTAGGAAAGAGGCACATCTTTTTCTCAATTCAGGCTGAAGACAAGCCAAACCCAGCCACCAAAGGCACACAAAAGAGGACAAACTTGACACACAATGAAATACCAGAGATTCAATTTTATTGTTTGCCTGTGTGTAGCTGTGAAGTCTGGCTGTGGGTATTGGACATGAGCCTGGTGTTTGCACTGAGGATGGTGGCTCAGCAGTGCCAGCAACTCAATCAGCAACTAAAATTGGATCTTTGGAGAAAGGGCCATTTGCCATGAAGAGTCATTTGCCCTTCAGTGGCCATGTGAGGAGCCCCTGCTGGGCTCAGCAGTAAGGGTAGAAGCTACAGCACTCCCAAAGTGGCTGGAGAGAAGCTGAATTTAACGTACACATGCTCTAGGATGTGCACCAGAAGGCTGAGATTGTTGCTTCTGCAGTGCTGGGTGGATACAAGAATGGAAGAGGCTGTTGTCATCCTGACAAGGAAACTACCTCCTTACTCCTGTGCTGCTTTGTGCTTGAACGTAGCTCAAGACACGCCAAGATTCCATCACCCCTGGCAGAATGTACCATGAATCTGCTGCTAGTCTAGAAGTTTACATTTATCTTAATTGGGACAATTGTGTAGTTCTGTCCTCTGATGAGTGATTTTTTTTTTAAAAGTACCTTTTGCCTGTTTTATAGAAGGTTTTATAAAATGTCAGTTTGCTGTGTGAATGAGAACTAGCTCCAGCTGTGAGACATGTTACCAAGAACATTTGTGTCCAAAGCAATGTACCAAACTGCTCCAGCCATCCCTGCAGTCTGCTGTCCCAGTTCTGGTCAGTGCACTCTGCAAAGTGATCACCCAGGGCATGGTGCAGCCCTGCACTGAAACAGCAACACTCAGACAAGGAAACAAAGAATTCGACACCACTGAAGCATCAGAGATAACATCATGGTTACACTTGGTGAAATACACCTGCTGCTGCCCAAGGCATCTCCAGAGATTGTCTGACTCACCTGCAGCCAGTGACCAATCAGTTAAAGGCTAGTTTCTTCATTTCTGTTGAAAATTATAGCATATTCTTCTGAGATGAAATTATTGAGTTTAGTAATTCCAGTTTTGGCCATTAAGAAGAGGTCTGATTTATGTTAAGGATGATTCCACAACGGTTTTATGCTCTTGCTAATCATTCACAGTTGTCTCTACCTACCAGCTCCTTCCAGAGCAGTGCCAAAACTGTTCATGGCCCACTGCTGTAATGAGAATGTCTGGGATTTTACTTGATAGAAAAACCAGCAAGTAACCTGCATTAATTTTGACATTTTACATCAATGCACTGCTGAAAGGTTGATAAAGAACAGTCGTCCTCTGAGGTCTCAGATACTTATTGTAATCACAGACTCTAGAGTTCAAGTTAAATCTGGATTACAATTTCCATATCCCTGTGAGTGCCCTTCAATCATGCAAACAGTAAGCAAACTAAAAAGACATTTCTGCTCTATTTGTTCTACTGATTACCAGCACTTCATAAATAGCTGTCTTTTAAAAAGAAATACATTCATATGTCATTAGAAGAGACAATCTCCTATCTTCCCTTAGTTCTTTTAAAAAGTCTGGAAGAAGCTACTCAAGTTTTATTTGTTAATTCTCATTGCTTTCACATCACACATGGAAAGTGTGGCTTTTTCTTCCTTGTCAGGATACAGCACAGCCCTCTCTCCATGCAGGGGAGGGAAATATAGGCACCCTCTGTTTTTGGCACCATTAGTTCAGGTTCTAAGAACAGGAATGTAGATGTTTTCAAGAGACCATAAATCAACCTCAAATTATCATCGTTTTAGAATATGCTGTTAAAACTACTAAAACCAAGGTATAATTTTAAATTTTAACACCAAAAATTGCCCATAAGGATTTATAATCAAAATTTAAAGCAAAGGAACAGTCAGAGAATTATAAAGCCACCTGCACAGACAAGGTATGGCCCAGTTCACTTGTCAGATCTGATTGTTTCAATTACAGTGATTCCCTCAGACTGTAAGTACTGCACAGCTCGGGTCCAGTGCACCCGAGGGGTTTTCTGCATCTGAGATCTGACCACAGGCAGAAGTAAATTGCTGCTCTGCCTTTTCCCAGAGCCACTGTTAGTGGTCCATCAGCACTGCTGGATGCCCTGTCCACGGTGACTGGACCTGCCCTGGGAAGGCAGCTTGGCCAGGCTGGGTCAGTAGTGAGGGTCACAGTCCTCCACCAAGCTGTCTGTGATGTAGCTGCACTCAAGGACATTTTCGTAGTAGTTTTTCTCTGCAAACGTGTTCACTGTCCAGGGAACCACTTGAATTCCTTTCGAAGACCAGTGGCTCACATAGTCCCTGCAAGAAATGAAGACACTCATAGAGTTAAGCCAGACAGTGGTAAGGCTTCAACTGAGTTTTAGTCTTGCGTCAGTATTGCACAAGAATGACAGTGTGTCCTCTTTTTCAGCATCATCTTTTTGTGTTTTGTTATTACAAACGGGCAAAAAACAAACAGTTTCCTCCCTTGAGATTATAAATTTAGGATCTAACATAAAAATTCACATTAATAAGACAGAGGCTTAAAATAATAAAACAGCAGGGAGTAAAGAAACTATCAAAACAACCTTACACAACACTAAAGGGAACTTTCTGATAAGCACATAGTGTGTTAACTCCACCCTATATATTAATAGAATGGTAATATCTCCGGGTGTATGAGCAAGCTTTAACACTTACTGAGAAACATAATTTTTCTGTATGAGCAAAGCTGAAACGCCACACAATCTCCAAAAGAAACTGTGTAGGCTCCAATCCAGAATGACATCCATCACCATATAAAAGTAATGTTTCCAGGGGGAATTGAAATAGGGTGTCCCATCTCCAAAGTGACTCAGCTGCCAAGGCCTGTGTGTTAGTGCTGTCACAACATTTCTGTCAGCTTGTCTCATCTGGAAGACCAATGAGAAAAGACTGAAATTCATCCATGAGCTGAGCTGCATTAAATACAATTTTTGAGAGATTAGATACAAAGTGCTAGCTTGTTTTTGCAGCTCTACCAGAATCCTTCTCCCCTTTCCCTCCAAAATAAACTTGTAGGAAACATTACCTTATAAACAACACCTGGCATGAAAGAACAGACTATGCTGCTGTTATACAAATCTGGAAATTCCAGGTAGAGTTTCTTCAAGGCATCAACTGCCTGCAAGCAGAGACACACACAGAGGTTACATGTATACATACACTCATGTTTACTTTACACTGCAGAGTCATTCTAGAACAACCCCCTTTACAAACACTTTCCTGTTTCTTTTAGCAAGACTGAAATAGAAAAGGGGAAGAAGAAAAACAGAATCTTGCTTATAACATTAACACAGAAATTATGTTTTTGCAACAGAAATCCTTTTCATGATTCTGTTTACAACAAGGAGCAGCAATCTCAGTGCTTGAAATACCCTTAAAGGTATATATGGATATAATTATGAAGTACTACCCAGGGTTTAGTTCAAGAGGAAAATGAATGTATTTCCATATTTTGCTATGCTGAAGAAAAAAAATTGTTCTAATTTGCATGAAATGTTAATGATTGATCATCTGCATCTGTCTTCAGTAATGCAAATTACAGATCCATCATTGGAGGCTGAAGATGAAGTTCTGGCTCCCCCCAGCACAAGGAGGGAATTCACTTTGCTTTGTTTCACAGCAGAGCTGTGAGCTGAATGCAACACTCACACACCCCTCATGCTGATTTTAATTTGCAGCTTCCCAGAACAACTTTGGATGACACAAACAGCAGACCCAGTCTCACTCATATTAAAGAAAAGTCTGTACCAGGTTTATCAGTTTGAGAGCAACAAAACAGCAGGTTAGAACCCCAAAGAAGGTGTGAAGGGAGGTATCTTGCTAAGTGAGCACTACCTGATTTGCATGGCCTTTGACATCAAAGTAGATTACTAGATTGTGTCGTATAGCCTCGTTAACAGCTTCTCCCAGAGTTGGTACCTTTTCATGTTGGAATTTGCTCCTGTAGAAATAGAAAACTCCTCACTGGAATGCAGTCAAAATCATGAGTAAATAATGAGTAAGGGCAGGAATATCCCCCATTACACAGAGCTGTTTCCAAAACACAGTTTGCTGCTACAGTAGTACTAGAGGTGGGATCAAGCACCATTAGCGGTGGCAGCAGTGGCTCTCTCACCCAGCAAAAGGCTGCACATATAGAGGGATATGTACACATCTCCTTTTCCCTCAGAATCCCACTAGCAGTTAAATCCTTCAAGGTCTAATCTGATGCCTCCTGGCCCCATGTTCCACATGGAAGCAGTAACCCCAGTTCTTCACCTCCTTCCCCAACTCCCACAAACAAGCATTCAGTCCCAACTGCTGCCTTCCTCCTGCTCCAACTGTGCTCCCCAGCCCTGAGCCAGAAATGCAGACCCTGGCAGAACAGGCAAGACAAGCTGAGGATGTAGCAGCATCAGCTTCACCCATCAGTAAATTATTCCTGACAGAGAGACAGTGAACAACAGGTGCTCAGCAGTCACTGCCTGTGTGGAAGTTCTTGTTGTGTGGCTCAGGTGATCACCTTTCCAGTAACAGGGAATATTCTTGTACCACAGCCTCACTGGGGGCACATTGCAAGAGTCTGGAATTCCTTGAAGCAGTGTCTCAGGAACACACACCACAAGTTCTTCCTCTGAAATGGATTCACTTATAATACTGCAGAAGTTGCATTGTTACAAGTTTTTAGTAATGTATAAAAATATTTTCCTCTGCATATCCCTGGGAAAGACCTAATCAGTAACTGGGGTGATAGTGAGAGTCCTCAAAATCTGCCTTCACAGATAAAAACAACAGTATAAACCTGATGTTTAGATCCCCAAGTCACACTTAGTCAAGAAATGTATGAAGCTGCCTGTGCCCTGCAGTTGATTTAGGACCAGCTTAGGTTTTACATATGATGCCTGTGGATTTTGTCCGCAAAAGCCAATTATCTTGACTCTTCTTCACTGTTCCTGTTGTAACAATGGGTAAGCAGATATAGTTTCATATGCTTCTAAAATCAAACTAGAAGTAGGACTAAGTTTTAAATTGATAGATCAATAATTTTGCTTATCAAGGATGGTATTTTTCACTTTCCAAGCAGTAATTTCAGAATAGCAATAGTTCACTTACTGTAGCCTGTGTTTTGCAGCTGCATTAAGCTTCCTAATTTCATCAAAAGTCAAATCACAGAGTCTTCCAGATCCATCAGTTGTCCTTTCAACAGTTTCATCGTGCATTAGGATGGGAACACCATCTGCACTAAATTCAACATCCAGCTCAACACCCATTGCTCCATTCTGAGCTGCCTTAAAAAACAAATTAAAAAAATCACATACACAAGAGACAGCTTTATTGATTTGACACAGATACAGCTATAATTAGCTTGTATTCTGGTAAAAAATAATAAAATATTAATGTTCTTTGCAGTAAGCTTCATCTGCAGAACAATGCAGGTTTAATCCAAGTCATTGTGAGAGCATTCATAGATCCACTGAAAGCAGATAATCTATTTTACAGATAAAACTGTAGTGATAACATCTCATTATTGAGATTGGGACTGTTCCAGGATGAAAAAACACAGAAAAGAATCCTGCTCTCTCCTGATTTAATAACCACAGAGTCCTCATGTCATTTTCTAGGACAGAAGAGAAGCAAATGCCTACAATTGACATAATCTATAGAATAACACTTAGCAAACGCTGTCTACCATGTGTGTACCAAGCAGTAGATGTTTTCAGGCCGATCCCTGCTCCTCTCTGAGGAATGCCCACATCAGAGAGCAACAACCAGCCAGGCTGCCTTAGATCCTGCTTTCATAGATCCTGCTCCTGCCCTGGCTCTTTCCCAGGAACTGCTCAGAAAAACATCAAGTGAAGCGCGAACAAGACCCAATTGTTCTGAGGACAAATGCCCTCCTGGGAAAAGGGACAATGCACCTGACAGACAGACAGATGCCGGGTTACCCTGCAGGAGTCTGCCGTGTAAGCACTGTGGCCTTCAGAATTTATCATAACAAAGAGCCCTCCCTCGCCCAAAGGTAAAGGGCCATCAGAGCAACAACATCTCACCCCTACAGACACCCTGCATTCAAGAGACTGCTAATCACGGTCTCTAAAGGTTGTCAGAAACACCGTGAACCCTGGCTGTGCTTTGATGCCTCGCAGATGAGGCAGTGGTAAATCATGGCACGGCTGAACACAGTGAAGTTCTCCCAGTATCAGATTTTGCCGTTAAGTGTGGATTCTCACTACAAGTCTTTATGGTTTAAAAGGCAAACGACCTGTTACTGGGTTGCTATCAGCTCTCTTTGAGCTGTTGCTACATTGCCAAAATCAGATCTTTCATCACCAGATCTGGACTGCTGAAATATCCATCAGCACCAAGGCTATAGCAGCTCCACAGGACTCAGATCTTATCTGAGTCCCCTCAGGGATGAAGGACTAACCAGCCACACGGCTTCCTGCAGATGCTGGAAGAACAGCTGCAATTACCGAGGGCGAGAAGGGCTCTGTGCCTGCAGGGAGGGCGGCTCATCAAACACAACGCACCGGATCCCGTCGCCGCCCGTCACTTCCACCCTCTCACCCACCGGAGCGGGCTCCCCGCAGGCCCCCGCGGAGCGTTTGGCAGCTTCTGCCTCGCCCCAGGCCCGGCTCGCCCCTTGGGGCGGGGGTTCGGCGGGGCCCGGGCCGTGCTGACCTGTCGGATGGCCGCCAGCGTGTTCTCGGGCGCGTCGTGGGCTCCCCCTCGGTGCGCGATGCGGGCGGGGCCGCCGCGGGGCCGCAGGACGCGCTGAGCGCTGCGGGGCTCCGCGGGCTCCAGGGCCAGCAGGTGCAGCGCCAGGTACAGCCCGGCCGGCAGCAGGCAGGCCAGCGCCGGGCTGCGGCTCAGCACCAGCGCCAGCGCCAGCAGCAACGCCAGGGAGCACAGCAGGCTGTCCCCGTGGCACAGCATGACCGGGATCGGGATCGGGATCGGGATCGGGATCNATAAACAACATTCAGCTCCATTAAGTATATTGGAATCATAAACCCCAGAGTGTGTTTGGGGTAAGTTCATCCATTTGGCACTGTACCAAAAAGGGCCTCTTTCCTACCAGAACTAGAGATCTGACAAAAAAAGAATTCCTCCTCTTTCATAATCCTCCTTCAACATGACACCAAGGTCTAAGATAAAACTAGCAACCAATCAAGGCTCGCGGCCCTGGAGCCCGAGGGGGCGGGGGAGGAAACGGGGTCAGTGGGAGGGGTGGGGACACTGCGGGACCGTCCCCGACACCGCGTGCCTGCGGGGAGCTGCGGGCTGCTCGCGGCTGTGCCAGCGAGCTCACTGGAAATACAACATTAATAGTGATTATCGGCCCATTATTGGCTGTATTTTTATAAACAACGTTATCCATTGCGTGTGTTTCTGCACTCAGGCCTGCCCGCGGGACTCGCAGCCCGGGAGGCAGCGGAGGGTCCGGCAGTGCCTCCTGCCAGGACAGAGGCTGCTGGGGCTGGACGGCAAAGGGCACTGTTTAGTCGAGAAGCAGGACAGCAGAGCTGAGGAAACTGCAGTTTGTATTCACATAAGGGGGATTTTGACCCATTATGGGAAGGATGCAAAGAAGCTGATTTTGCAGGGAAGAACTCTTCCTAACCACAGGTGGAACAGGCCCCCGGCAATCTTCTGCACTGGATTTAATTTTTTTTAATAGCTGAGATGAATATATGTCACATACTGTCCTAGCTGGTTCTGAGCACCTCAGATACTGTTTATGGTCTTGTGCTTCTGCCAGGTGTAGCTGAAGAAAAATCAGAGCTATGTATGTATACACATAACAAATAATGAAATGTCTAATTAGATGTCATACTTATTTAAAAATCTTTTCATAAACAACATTGTTCGTCAAGATTAAAGATGAAGATTTAAAAATACCCCTCAATATTAACATATTGAAGAGGCAAGAGATGACAAAGTCGTTTTTTAAAACAAGAACGACAGCTTTAACTGCTCTAAATACTCTCTGGGGAATAGATGTTTCCATAAATTTAAATTTATTTTACTTCGGCTGAGTGCCAGCAAAGGAGTGTGGATTTTCCTTCCACCTGACCTGCCTGTTGGGTGAGTGCTCCCAGCTCCTGGCT
Source organism: Serilophus lunatus (assembly GCA_013399895.1). Lineage (NCBI taxonomy): Eukaryota > Metazoa > Chordata > Aves > Passeriformes > Eurylaimidae > Serilophus > Serilophus lunatus. Next base: position 326,326 of record VXBA01003660.1, on the reverse strand, counting down.
GGCAGCCGGCGGGCGGGAGGAGGGATGGGGTGTCCGCAGTGACACCGGGGCGCTGCCCTTCCTCAGGGACACTGGTCCTCACCCAGCGTGGGAACAGGCGCTCACGTTTATCCTTCTCATCGCCGATCCCTGCGGCGGCACATTCGTGATCCCGACTGTACACGGACCGCACCGCTGCGCGAGGTTTGATGTCAAGCAGAGCACGCTTCACCTGCGCCAACGGGGGAGCGCGTCTGGGAGGGCTCTGCCTGGAAATCGGAGCACCAGGGTCCCTTCCCTTCCCTTCCCTTCCCTTCCCTT
>VXBA01003660.1:194106-325697 GCA_013399895.1 Serilophus lunatus | reverse complement strand
TCGGTGCCCGGAGCGGGAGGGCAGGAACCGGCCGCGGTTCGGAGCGAGGGAACAAAGCGCTGTCAGGCCTTGCCAGGCGCTGCTGGGCGCTGAGCCTGCGCTCCGGGAGGGACGGGCACTGTCGCATGGGTAGGAGCTTCTAAACCAGCCTGGAATATTTATTCTGGGCGGGTTTTTTGTTTTGTTTTTTTTTTTTGTTTGTTTGTTTGTTACTGGCGTTTGTTCATACAGGGGTGTCTCGAGACAGAGTCTCACGGGAGTGAGACACTAATTCCTCTCAGCTTCATAAACATAAAGGCTGTTCTTCCTTTAATACCGGCCTTTTTTTTTTCCTGCCAATTCGGCTGTAATTTTTATTTATTTATTTTACAGTCGATAGGATCTGTCTGTTTATTGAGAAAGATCTCAAAGGTTTAGTCTTTGATAGCAATTAAGATTATCTATAGTAAGTGTAGTTCTGTAAATCCTGGTTATCTGAATGCTTGCTTTCTTCTCTGTGTACCTGTGATCATCATTTTTCGCTCATGTATCCAGATTGTATTTTTATAGGGGAAAACAAGGAGCAGCTTTGCAGCTTTTGGTAGTGATAGGAAGAAGAAAAATTAGTTCAGTTTTCTGATGCAGAATCCATTTCTCAGAACACAGTGACACAGAATTAGTTGTGGTGTTGTTTTGCTTTTAAGGCCTTGGAGGTACATGGAGAAGTAATGTTATTATTCTTTGCAGCTTAGTGAACATGAAGATGGAGGACTATGAAACATTCTGTAAGAAGCAGCTTTCCAGAATCCAAGAAGAGGCAATAAAAGGAGAAACCTCTTTCACCATTCAGCACAAAAATACCTCCCTCATTCATTTCTATGGAGTCCCTGTGCTTTCCCCTCTGGTAAGGCCTTTTTTCCCATTTTCCTCCCTGGTGTGCTACCTGTACCTGGCATTACCTTTGATGTGCACATGTAATGATTCTGCTGAAGGTATCTGAGAGAGCCATCATCTGTATTGGTGTTTTCTAAGCATTGTAGTGTATTCTAAGCCTTCCTAACCTTAATCTTAAGAAGTAAATGGGTGGAATGTACTTGTTTCCCACATTGTCTGTATTGCCTTTAATTTCTTGAGCTATGTTACCTTCATAAGGGAAGCACAAATGTTTATGGTTTTCAATAGATGAATGTTCCTGCTGGTCTTTATGTAAAGTCATACTGACACTTCAAGTATTGAATTTGTGAGTTAGTGTAACAGTGTCCAAAAAAAGTGCAAGTAGGAAATGCTGAGGTAGTTTAAAAGTTTACAAGTAAATTTCTCTTTTGCATGTGTTTGCAGCTTCCTGTAATGTATTTCACAGGCTCGTTAATTATGTTAAGTCATTCTGTGTTACTGCAAACAGGGCTAAGCTGAAGATTGTTGGCAATTCCTGCAGTATTGCAGCTGATTTGTTGTTTGAGTGATGGAAGGTATAAATGGAGAGTGACTCTAACAATGATGTCCAAAAGTCATGGTATAGATAGAAATTGCAGACTAAATGATATATTATCATAGTCTTAATTTCCAAATGAGTGGATATTATAAGGTTCTGTAGAAAAAAATACCTGAATCCTGTGTCAGATTTGTACAGTAGCCTGTAATGATCATGGAAATTTTTTATAAATGACATTTTAAATTCACGTTAATGGTGCCAAGAAGGCATTTTGTGCATCCTCCCTTAAAAAAGATATAATTAATTGACAAGAAGTTGGTATTTCACTTGTGCACAAATTCTCAGGTGGTTGCCGTTCTAATTGTTTTGCTCTGTTATTTTTCTTTCTAATTTATTTCTGTAATTATGTATTTAAATATGTATTTGGTGATGTAAACCATATTTTTTGCACTCTGTTTTGCAGCTTAGCCTTGAAAAGAAAAAGGAAATACAGCAATATAAGGAGAAAGCCTTGGACCTAGAGACCAGGAAACAGAACTCCAGGAAAACAGCTTTATTGAATCGAGTTCAGGAGATTGTAGAAAATGTCCAGGTAGTGTCACTCCAGAGACACCTCATAGCTTTACAGAAAATCTCTGCTTATAGACATTTTGAGAAAGTGCTGGGGTTTAAGTATTCCCCTATATAAACATGAAATTAATAGCAGTTAACTGTCCAGAACCAGCATTTGCTGTACTTCATGCTGTGTGTCCTGATAGTTCAATATTTAGTGATATTCATTGTAATGTTTGGGACTTGCTTATCACCACTTGTTTTATGCAAAAGACAGACCACAGGGTTGCTTTTGTAACTTTGTTGGAAGCAACTAGGTTGTATAGACAAATGAACAATCCCCTGCCTTATTTGCAAGTTTTTTTTAATCAGAAAATAATCTATATTCAGCCTTACAGGACTAAAATTAGTTTCTCAACAACTTGTAATTGTTATGTACTTTACAATTTTACCGCAACTATTTTCTTTTTTGATTCAATGATGGATTTGGTAGAAGTCTAAATTGAAAAGACTATTAAATATACCAAGAAATGGAGTATGTCTTTGAAACATTTGTAGTACAGCCTTTAAATTTATCTGTGCTTAAACAAGTACAGTTAACACCGAGTTTATTGAGTTACCAAGGTGGCAAACAACGCTAGTTTGCATTGTTTACTAGAGTGTATGTGGCAACAGTCTGGCTTAGTGTTTGACCAACAGACCAGGAACATGCACTCAATACAAAAGTAAGTTAGCATTTCTTTTTTTTTACTTTTCCAAAGGTGTCCACTTGATAACTGAGTTGCAACACAGGATAATTGTACATGAAAATCATTTTAATCAAATGCTGGCTGGAAGCAATATGTAATTCTTGCTATATAAAGCTGGGTTTTTTTTAAGTACTTGACAAACTCCATATTTATCTCTGGATTGATAAATAAAAAATTATAGTTCCACTCTTTTTATTAGCATGTATGCTGATTTGTTTGTAATTGTCTATAGGCTAGTTCAGGTTTAATGCTAAAATTTTTTTATTTAATATAAACATTTTCATATTTTAGAAGAAATCTTGGAAGATACTTTGAAGCTGTAAAATATTTTAATGTATCCAAATTACTTTAAAAAGCAAAGAGCATCTTTGCATTCAGATATTTCGTATCAGTAAAAATGCCATCATTCAATTTGGTATTTTAATTCCATTAGCAATTGCAAAGAGGTCTGTATTTATAAGTAAGTTGTGGGAAATCAGTAACGGTCAAACTTGACAATTTTTACTTGTTTTAAGGTGTTGTTATTTTGTTAAAATTCAGGTGAAGTTTGTAGGAATCTGAGGTTTCATTGAAAATATGATTTTCTTTTCAATTTTAATTTGCAGATGAAGAAAGGGCTTAACACAAGTGATGTGAACGCACAGGAGGCTGCAGATTCTTGCCCTGCTTTGGACTCAAAACGTTTGATTGTCTCCACAGCTCTATCAGATATCAACCTGGCATGTTCTCCTGAAAGCCGTGGTTCCAGAGACCTGGAAAAAACACCAGAACCAGAACTTACACCTTCTGATACAGCAGGGCAAATGACATCAAAAGTGACTGAAGTAGTTAAAGCAGCAGAAGAAAATGTTTCTTCAAAGCAAAGAGAGAGTTGCTTCTCCAAAGATGTCCCTTGTCTGGGGGCTGCCTCTCCTGACAAGGTGTTCAACAAGCTCATGTCACGTGCTCTGCAAAAGCAAGAGGGACGAGCGGGGTCACCATCAGATGAGGATGTCCAAGATCCTTGTGTAATGAGCCTGCAGAACTTGATAAAGAAATCTAGGGAGTACATAGAGAGAGAGCAGACCAAGCGTACCTCAAAAAGCAGTTCAAAGAGGAGTGTGAGTGAAAGTCACTCAGATAAAGAAAATGACGGCGCTAAAACAACCGACTCTGTGAGAGAACGAGCAAAGCTCACAGGCAGGAGTTGCACTGCTCAGACAGTTGATAAACCCAGTCTTAATAAATCAAATACCTTTCTTCAAGGTGCCTCTACTCATACAAATAGCACAAGTATGTCCACTTTATCCAGTTTTTCTAAAGTGGACATACCTACAAGAGTTGGAACACCTCCTTTGGTGGATTCAGATTCCGATGAGGAATTAAAGAAGAATTCTATGTTTGAGCGTGACAGTAGCATTGTCAGGAGCCTCACAGGCTCTTATGCCAAATTGCCAAGCCCAGAGCCAAGCATGAGCCCTAAAATGCACCGACGGCGCCCGAGACCTTTATCAATGGGACACATCATCATAAACAACCCTGTGAATGCTTATGAGTTAAGCCCTAAAGGCAAGGGAAGAGCAATGGATTTAATCATGCAAGATATTGCAGATAAAAATAATGTGTCCGAATCAGTGCCAAAGTTCATGGTGGACTTCACCACAGTTTGTCCTGGCAGAGTTCCTGTTGTCAACAGGAGTTTTTCCAGCCCTTGTGATGGGTTGGGGGTTGGCAAACCCAATCGCCATTCCTTTGGGCTCTTGGAAAGCAGAGGAGTGGTGTCAGCTACAGTGGAAGGACAGGTGGTGTTAGACACCAGAGGGCCATGTAAAGTAGAGACCAGTACTAATATCATAGGCCCAAAATTAAACGAGCCATTGGCCATCGGTCAGCCTACAGTAACACAGAAGATCCCAGCTGTGAATGAAGTGAAGCCACCTGCTTTGCCAGAAAACACAAAGTCCAGTTCTACAGTGGAACTCAATAAATCTTACGACGTAGAGAATCCATCTCCACTACTAATGCAGAGCAAGAACATGCAACAGCAGATGGATACTCCAAGTGTTTCCTCAGCAAATGAGCAGCTTCCAGAACATTTTGAGAAGGTAAAACGTAGACTTGATTTGGACATTGACAGCTACCAAAAAGAAAACAGTTCCTGTGTTCTAAGAGTGGGGTTGGAAGAACAAGAGAAGCAGTGGTTGCAAGAACAGAAATTTGCTGTGGGATCAGTTTACATTACCCCTGAAAGTGTGGCAAAAGGTAAAACATTTTACTTGCTTTTCAGTTCATGAATATTTTAGAAAAAAACCCCAGTGATCATTAGTCATTGGTGTTTCCAAGTATGTATATATAGCAAAAGGCTAAAATTGTATTGCATGCGAATTTTTTCAGTAATCTTGTTATTTCTCTTCTGTTTAATTAATAACAAATTCTGGAATTCAACTTGTTGCTCGAGCCATTTTCAACTTCTACAGAGTAATTTTTGTATCAGGAAGTGCTTGGAGTCAGAAATCTCAGTTATTTGTAACAGATACTTGATTAAACAATTTATAAGGAAACATCAACTAAAACATTACTTTTCAATTTTGGGAATTCTGTAGTCTCAAAAATATAATTTCACCACACAAATACTAATTTCTCATTTGAATCTAGAAATTGGAATTTAGTTTTCCTGAGAAAGTTGCTTTATTCTGTGAGGTCTAAATAACATTACTAAAAGGAAAGCTTTTAATGGGTTGCAGATTACTATGTAAGTATTTTCTTCAAATTCCAGACATGTACATCTGTACATGTCTTTACCAAATCCAGCTGAAATGGCATAAACAATTTTAATTCACTCTAGCATAACTATTCTTAGAGCTGTATTTTTTGTGTCCTAATTTTAATATGTTCTGAATTGGTGTTACTGCTCTTCCATTCACATGCTTAGCCCATCAATATGAATGTGCAAATATTTTGAAGGACTGTAGTAAATTAGGAAGTTCTTTACCTTACCTAGTGGAAACTTAATAGCAAGGAAACATAATATCAATGACATCTTTTTTATTTTTTACTGAAGATGCAAATTATTCTGATAAAGGATGTATCTCTTGCAAGGGTCATATACAAGGAATTTAATATTTGATTCTTTGTTATGTATTTTCTCAGAAGATATTTTAAAAACTAAAATGTTGGCTTTTGAAGAAATGAGGAAGAGACTTGAAGAGCAGCATGCACAACAACTGTCAATTCTGATAGCTGAACAGGAGAGAGAACAGGAGAAGTTGCAGAAGGTAAGGTTAAAGGGAAAATTCTAAGCAAAGGTTGTGTGTTGTATGAAAGTTTGGCAGGAAGCAGTTGGGTTTAAATGTATATTGTTGCTTTGCAGAGTTGGAAAAATAGTCTTAAGGTTGAATCTTCCTTTTGTAGGAACTGGAAGAGCAGGAGAGAAAGTTGAAAGGAAAGAAGGTTACTACAACGGAAATAGAGATTTCCAAAGTGAATATTAACAGTAGGATGGAGTTGGAGTGGAGGCAAAAGAGTGAAAGTGGCTTGCTGGAAAGTGTGCATTCTCAGCTGGAGACAGTCCATAACACAAACTCCACCAGCATTGGTAAAACTGGGAGGGAAGAATACAGATAAAGTGTTGTGATATACCTTGTTGTGCAGCGCTTGACTGGACCAGCTGCCCCACTGTATTGATAAGTGATTGATTGTTCCTGCCCTAGGGCTGGTCAGGGTACACAGACAGCTGCTGCCCTCACCTGTGGGCAGATATGTGAAACAAAGTGTGTGTTGAATCTTAGTGTCACTGGCATTTAGCTCAGGTTCAGCCATCCCCAGACTGTTCCGTGTACTGTATTGGTTAAATGACCGTTCAGGGCACATTAAGGAAAACAAGCCAAGAATAAACTCTTTTGATTGAGGATGAGGATGTGGATTTGCATCACGTTCCAGAAGGTTCATTCTGGTGCCACTTATCTGCACAGCAGGGGGCTGGGTGGTCACGTTTGTGTAGGAAGTTAAGAGGGGCTCTGCCAAGGGATTTTGACTGCAAGACGGTACAGCTGTAGCTGATGGAACACCTCTGACCTGTTCTAGAACATTATGAAATGTTTTGTTCTGTCTTCTGCTCAGCAAATCTTGCACAGAAATGAATCAGAAATCTTCAGCTTGCTTCTTGCCTATAATTTACCTTGTAAACAAAGCTGCTACCCCCAAGCTGAGTGTATACACAGACAGTGTCATTACTTGATTGGCAAAAGTGTATGTTGAACTGTGCATTCTGCTTTGCATGCAGGTTTTGCTCATACAACACCTGACACCTTTGCTTCAACAAGTGAAACTTCATTCTTTCTCTGGGGACCATCAGGTACTGGAGTTCTAAAAACCTCAGTATCCAGGCCAAGTAATAGGATCAAAACTAGGTGGACTCAGGTAAGGAGAAAAAAAAGATTTATTCATAACTTAAAAAGCCTTCATAGTTACCCCACTGGTAACTTTGTAACAGCTGTGCATAATAAATCTCACTGAAAATTTTAGTATCCATCCCTATATCAACTTCAATTACACAAAAGAGCTATATAGGATATCTTTCTCTTTTGTACATGCAAAATAATCATGGAACAATATATTGCTTCTGCTAAATTATGGTAGGTACATTAGCCCAGCCAAAAGTTTATCAACAGCTTTTTTCTTACTTGAAAACTTATGTCCCATGATTGCTATTTGAGAAATAATTAATAACTCTTGCTTTTTTTTAATCAAAAGTTTGGAAAACACTTCTGTTTTTTAAGGTTTTCACTCCAGAGATACAAATGAAGTTTGATAAGATCACTGCTGTGGCAAAGGGATTTCTCACTCGTAGACTCCTGCAGACAGAAAAACTGAAACATCTTAAGCAAACTGTAAAAGTAAGATTAGTTTTTTTGTATTATGCAGCTTTTCCTCCTGTTTGTTTTTGTTCCTGCCATCAGTTGACAGATGAAATCGGGCATTTTCTGCTTTCAGAGAATTTGGGAATGTCTGTTACGTGAATCTATTTGTGCTGTATTCCTTAATCTCATAAGGTCCGAGTCAAACAAAGAACCTTTGTCCTACGTGTGCTGTTTGTAAGGATTGCATTGTGATGAAGGATTATGGTTGGTGCTTAATCCTATTTTCCCATTTTTCCCAGGATACTGTGGAGTTCATAAAAAATTTTCAGTCAGAGGCTCCATTGAAAAGAGGAAATGTGTCAGCACAAGATGCATCCCTTCATGAAAGAGTAATGGCTCAGGTGACACCATTTACACCTTTTTTCCCTTTTCTATCTATTCTGCTTTTGTAATATAAATACCTAAAACCTTGACAGTGAATTTGTTTAGAGTAAAAAAGTTTAAACTATGGGTGTGAAGAGAAGATCCCATTTCTGTGCTGACACAGACAGGTTTTGAAATTGAGATGTTTTGTTTAGTTTGAAAGTCAGAAGAGTTTGATCAAAACCATGGGCCTTTTAACATCACTGAGTATTTTATTAAAATTTTAATTATCCTTTCCAGCTGCGAGCTGCTCTGTATGACATCCATGACATCTTTTTTACAATGGAGGCATCAGAAAGGATGAATATTCTGCGCCATGATCGTGAAGTTCGTAAAGAGAAAATGCTCAGGCAAATGGTGTGTTATATTCCAGAGAATGTAAACTGCTTTAAGACTTTTAAGTCTAAATCATTTTGTATTTAAGAGATTCTTACTTGCCCCATAAAATGTTTCTTAAATCTAAATTGTTTATGCTTTTGTAGGTAACCTTTTCATTCTCTTTTTAAATTTTTAGGATAAAGTAAAGAGCCCAAGAGAGCGAGTGACACTTTCAACAGCTACACAGAAATCTCTGGACAGGAAAAAGTACATGAAGTATGTGCTGTTCTTGATTGGGGATGGGGGGGCAAAGTACAGGAAGATGAGTAGAAGGCATAGGAAATAATGACAAGGAGTTTTTTGAGTAATTGCTTCTCTGCAAACTAGCATTTCTCCTAAGAAGAATGAATAAAAAGCTGTTCAGGTGTGTGGTGTCTCAACAGTAGTATTTTGCTCGTATTTTTAAGAGATTTCTTGTTTGTATGGGAGAAAAACAGTTGCACTAAATTGTGCCTTTTTTGCTATATTCCAGAGGCACGTGCTTAGTTTATGGTTGATTTTTGCAAATTGTAGAAAGTGCTCCAAGTGATTTTTATCATGTTAGAGAGATCTGGCAGAGTTTGTCTGGGAAATGGTAGCTGGCATTATCCTGCAACACAGTGGACTGAGCATTTGTGTTACACTTGCTCCTGAGTAAGAAAGTGATAATTTGTAGCACTGATCTGGCAGTGTTGCACATAGGTGTAGTTCATGTTGTAGGCTCTCTTTCAGTGTTTCTGTTCAAGACCTGGGTGATGACTTTATAACTGAAATATGTTTCAATACTTTTGTTTCTCTAGGGCTTCAGAAATGGGAATACCAAGTAAAAAAATAATCATAAAACAAAAAACTCCTGAAAGCCGGTGGGTGATGGTTACTGGTATTTGGATGCTTTTAAGAAACTGTCTTATAACGATAGATTCTTCAATCTGTATTGTTGGTTTGCCCTCCATCAGCTCAATTCCTGCCACTATTATGATGGACAGTAAGGAAGTGTAATTTAACATGATCTGAGAAAGAGATTTAGTAGCTTATTAGGAGTTAGAAAAGATTTTTTTTCAGAGTCAATTCTGAAATTTTATCTTCAAAAATTATTTATGGCATTAAGTCTCTGTGCTCAGTTCAAGATGTTTCTCTGTTACACTATTAAGCTTCAAGTTTTAGCACTACTACTTTTCCTAATACCCTTTACTTTGCAGTGGCTTTCTCTTGTGAGGAAAGTTCTTGCTTCCTGATTGTGTGATTGTTTGCTTAGTTCACAGAAATTACAGTGTTCAGTGCATGCTGTTCAGGAAGACAGCAGCTGTTCTCTTATGAGGCCTGTCTGCACCTTTTTCTAGTATAGAAAGTCAGATACCTGGCATCCCTTAAGAGTTTTTATCTGATGTTTGACCAAAAGCTTTGAAGACCTGCTGTCTACTCGTACAGTTCAGTCTTCAATGACTAGTGTAAGCAACTCAGTCCTTTTTTCCTGTATGTTCTTATCAAAGAATAGGAGCCCGGGGTGCTTTTGAGGGGTTATGTCTGTGTGTGTTTTTGTTTCTTTGTTTTAAATAGTGGAAATAATACTCCTGTTCTGGAATTTTAATTCCAACCACTTTGCCTACACATCATCTGCATTATAGAACCTGTTAGCCTTTCTGGAATTTGTTGTGTGAAACATGATGCATAACTCAGTACTCCTTATGAGGTTTTTATTTTTAAAGGGAAAACACATAATAAATGTTTGTTTTTTAACAGCATACTTCAACCAAACCAAGGACAGAATGCCCCAGTCCATAGGCTGCTTTGCAGACAAGGGTAAGAGCACAGCGTTTTTATAGCCTAAAGATGAAAGTAAATGCAAAGTGCAAGAGTACAGTGATTGCTGAATACTATTTCCACATAGTGGTGCAGCTGTTGTTCAACGTAAATATAATTATTTCTCACAGTATTTTGAGAGAGTGATGAAGTTTTGTTTTACCTTATACTGCAAGAAAATATTTAGTGTTGCCATCCTCTTGTGTATGTCTTCATTTACACTGTTCCAACATTTCTATTTGTAACATTCATTCCATGAAACTTTGCTTCCACTTAATAAGTGTGTTTTTACATGTAGACTGTAATGTCACAGTATATGAAATGAATCAGATTCTTGAATAGAGTTTTTAAAATCTGTTCATGGGGAGATGATATCCTACCTAAGGTATCTATGTAAGATACAATAACATCAATAGGAACTGTACAAATACTCAGTAGGGGGTTCTCTGGGACGCTAAAAATGTTTTCATGCCAAACCTAGTTCGATAGTGTCTATATTTTTGTAAACAGCCTTTCAACTTTGTTGCAAGTGACTTATTAACTCTTTTATATTTAATTAGAAGCCTTAAGTCCTCAGTGAATGGGGTTGAGCAAAATAGAAAGAAGGCCTCAGAGAGCAGAGTGTCTAACAAGGCTGTTTCAGGTGTGTAGAAAATTGGTGCTTGCATCTTATAGTAAATAAGTTACTAGTATCTAGAAAAAGTAAATGAGCAATATATTGTTTTCCTTTCCTTGTGCACCTGCTTTGCTGTGTCTTAAATCTAACCTCTCTCTTGAAACAAATATGCACTGGCAAGTTAACCATCCACTTTCAAATTCTATAAACATAGTGTATAGAATGTGCTGCACAGCTCATTTGCTTTCACTCACCAGATGCCCAGTCATAAAAAAAGATTGCCAAATATATTCATGGTAACTGTTGAAAAACTAACAGCAGTTAAAATAGACTTGGATTAGGATCTTTGTCACTTGATTTTTGGTTCTGTACACGTCTTCAGTACAGAGACTGTTGAAAGGACAGTTTCAGGCTCAGGGTGTTCAGTCAATGTGCAGTCCTAAAATTTTATATATATATATATTACTGTAGCATCTTAAGCATCTTTTAGTCTTAATGACCCAAGTGTAAAAATGAAATATTCCTGTGTTTGCATATGGAGACTATTGATTGGTTACCTTTTGTTAAAAAGGCTTGATAATAGTGCTGAACTTCTTTGTTTTCAACCTGCTCAGGCATGAAGGGAATATAACACTGTGAAATACCTTACATGGTTTATTTTTTAATCAGATTTTAAGTTTCTTAAGTGGCAAACCTCAACTTATGAAAAGGTAAAATGGTTTATAGGTTTTAAAATTGCTTAAGATCTGAATTATACTTTTCTTTCAGAGGAGAGTTCTACAAGTTGAATATAAAAATTGGGAATTTTGGAGCTCAGTGAGGCAAATGTATAATGTAGTAGGATTTTGCTTGCTTTCTGTAGTGATTTGAATTATCTTTACTTATTAAGTATTAAGCCTTTCTGGTAAGGGAACTTCTTATTCATTGCTGCCCCAGAACAATGCTGGCAGGGATTATTTGTGAGTTTTAGTGCAGTGTGTTTTATACTGTTTAAATGTGATGTTTTCCCAGATACTACTTCATGAAGTCAAGAGAAATGGCCATGGAAGGATGTATAGTAAGGCACTATGCATATACATCTGTAACATTTCAGGATGAGGGAGGGGAAAATAAAATAGTAGGTGATGAGATGGCAACCAGGGTTTGTTCACTTATTTTTCTCTTGTCAATTCTCCTGGCAGTGCTGTCACCACTGAAGTGGAGCAAGGCAGTTGTTCAGTTCTGCTCAGTGACAGTACAGAAAAATTAGCAAAGAAAGTAATCTCCCTGACGAGAAAGAAAAAAAGTTAGCAATATAATTTTAGCAATCAGAGGTAGCTATTAAGGCAAGTTTTCATTTGCTATTTTGCAAAAATGTCTGCTATTAACTAATAATTGAGAGTGCTGAAGAACAGGGACAACAAAACAATCGAGGTCTCTCCTAGTTACAGTATTACAGAGGTTGTAAAAGAATAGTAGTGTAAGGGTGGTGTCAGGGTCAGGTTTAGCACTGGTTTGAGCTTTGGATGCTGTACTCAGTGTCATACAATTCATGCTCAGCTCATAATGAACTGCAGCGGTATTTACATTTGTGTTTGGTGTCAGACATCCAGTTAAAGCACTATTTCTCACTGTTCTGTATTGGCAGTATGTACCTGAATTTATCTTAGTCATAATTACCAAAGTTGTGACAGTTGATACTTGGCAATGAAAAAAATTGTTTGGGATATATCTCCAAACTTCTCCTTGCTATTTGCTCTTTGTTGCTGTTTTTCAAATATCTGTAAAGTCATTTAATGTCTTCTGTAATGGCATTCTTGGAGATAAAGCAGATGTGGCTAAGCAGTTGTGTGCTGCTGGGTTCTGGTTGCACAATGTAACCTCACTTAGAGTTCAGACACACACATGTCCCCATGGTGCAATAGCAACGCTGCCATTTGCTCCTTTAGAAATGGGTTGGACCACTTGTACTAAATGAGTAGAAATGCATTCTGAAATTATTACATGGCATGAAATAATTGCAATAATGAAAACTTAATTTGAATATATTTAAATAGAATACAGTTTATGTATGTGGGTAAAATGCCAATAATGAAAGGCCTGGAAGTATGTTAAATAGGGTGTTGATTTAATTTCTTGTCCTCCTTCATCCCTGACTACCAATTAAATTGTGCTTATTAGAGGGGCAAAAAGGGAAGGAGAGCTAGTAGAATACAGCTATTATAAATATATTCACCTTAGACATGAGATACTCTAAAGAAAATAATCATAATGTACTCATCCAATTTTTTTTTCTTTATTCTCCTGATGGCCATTTCAAATTCTGTCTGCAAAGTGCTTTGTACCTTTAATACCACTCCAACTGGTTGTTATTTTCTGATAAGAAGGCATTTTGTTTAGGAATCAACTGGTGATCCTAAATTTAGTTTTTGTTGATTTTATTCCTTCAATCTAAAGTTCTGTGCTAAAGACCAAAGTATCTTGTAAATTGGTAAAGAGTCTTACTTGTTGATTTTGAGAAAAATTTATTAGTTTAAATAGGACCCAGATGTTCAGTCAATAGCCCATAAGCTGGGCCAGGCAGCACATTTAACATGGTTTGGTTGTGTTAGAGAGAAGGTCATTGAGATCGGGTTGCTTCTACAACTAGAACTATTCATCTCCTCTGTTTCTGCCCAGTTTCTTTTTCTGTGGAAAAGAACTACAGGGCATGAGGCACATGAAATACTTGGGTGGTGGCAGCACTTGGCCATGGTCTCTCCTGCTCAGTGTGTGGCTGAGCAGGCATAGATTGCCCCTGTGAGGAGGTGTGACTGGTAGGTCTGTCCTCTGTCCTGGGAGAGAGGACTCATGGGATTGCCTGTTGCCACTGGAAGGGTTGGGTGATAATCGTTTTCAGAAGGACTGTCACTCTTTTTAATCAAATTTGCTTTCTGCAGTTCCTTAGTCTAGATTGCTGGGGTTATTTTACACTTCTCTATACTACTACTCTAATATCTTATTACTTGTGTGAGGTTTTTATGTAGCTTGGAGGGCACTGTGGGAGAATTAAGTAGTAGAGTTCAATCACTACTAAAGCACCATGCCTGTCAGCCTGGTTGTCCCTCCTGCAAGATTCCAGGTGAGCTCAAGAGCCCAGCACTGGAGAGTGTTTTGTGTAGTGGGAACCTGTTGAGGTATGAGGGATCCTGCTGTGGTGAGGTGTCTGGGCACTTCCAAGGCTGCTTTGCCCTGTGCTGAATGTAACCCTTGGACACCTGTAACCACTGCAGCTCTGACAAAGCGTAACTGAAGGGCCTGGAAAGGACAGGCACTTCCTCTGTCACCTTCATTACTTGCGTGGTAGTCATTTCTCTTCCATGGCTGTCTTCCATTCCCACTGCTCTGCACCCTGTGGTACAATTTCCACTGCTTTGTGCAAATGTTTGCTCACACTGCTGCACATGCTCAATATCTGCTTGAACCTAATGAATGCTGAATTGTGCTGCTTTTTAGCAGCTTGCAGTGCTGAACCTTTATTACTGAAATATACTTGTGCTTTGCATAGTACAATATGCATTTTTAAATGTATATGTATATACTTGTTCCATGTGGAAAGATTTATTTATTGGTTTAGTATTTTTATCCTTGAGCAGCCTTCCTTTTATAAAGGGCTCTGCCTGATGACCTTACTCATACTGCACTTGTAATACTGATGGTCTGTACTGACATATGGAAACCTACAACTGTCTCTTGGTTTAATTAATGTGGCAGCTGAGGAATATTTGACTCGTATAATATTTTTTAATTGTTAGTTTGTGTAAAGGTAGTACATGGTATAGTTAAACTTGCCAGCTGTTTAATCTCTGTCTTGATGGAGTAATGGTTCTTTAATGGTTCTTTTAAAAACTTGTGAATTGTAGATGCTTTAGAGTAGAAGAAAAGATAGAATAGTTACTGAGGAAGGCAGTACTATAAAATGTCATTACTTTCAAACCTCTAGGCAGTTTTTGTAAGGCATTTGGGGTGTAACAGTGAAAACTGTAATTTTAAAAGTACTCCCTGAATAAATACATAGTAGTACTTTAAAACTGTCCTGAACTTTTTCAGCTATTTTAGTTGGATAATCATGTTACAAAATCCAGTGCTATTGATCGTAAAATGGTAATATTTCCACTTATTTTTAGGAGCATATGCAGGAAGAACCCAAAGAAAGAAGCCAAATGTTGTGACAATTTAAGAAGACAGCACTCACTGGGATAAAATGGCTGGGTTTTAATGCTGGCATTCCCAGCACTGAATATAGATATTGCATCTTCTTATGTGTATATTTAGAACTTACAAACCTACTTTGCCATTTTCAGATGACACATTACTACAGTCATATTGAAGTAATAAAGGACTTTGAAGCTGTAATACTTGTGGAAAAAATGCATGTTACAACTTACATTAATACTAGTGTGTACACATAAGATTCATAATCTTGTTTATTTAAAGACCAGCACAGGGTAACATGAAGGTAATTTGTGACTTTTTCACACTTTCTCATTCTTGTGTCTGATACATGCTTTTTGCATAACCTAAAATTGCAATTTCTGTGTATGATTGCCACCATGAGCAAGTCATGGGTATATATTTAGTTTAGAAAAGTGAGCTCTCACGTCGGTAACTATGTCATCACCTGTTTGGAATGTACTTTATAAATGAGATTTACCTCAATTTCAGGACTAATGACCTAAATGTGTTTGCATTTCTGCTAAGCTGGACAGACATGGATCCAGATTCACTGCTGGGAGATGGATGTACTTTCACTGACTAAACCAAAACTGTGCATTTATACATGTGGTAGTTCAAACCATCACCACCAAGAGTCCTGGGATTTTTTCCCTTTCTGTCTAATGTGTTTTCTTAAGGAAACAACATTTGGCCAAGATGGAGATGTGTGTGTTCTACAAAAACTTCAGAAGGCAAGATTTTAATTGTTTTACCATTTTGGGCATAAACAGTAATTTGGATATGTTGCATTTCATTGATGACAGTTGTAATTTTTTTCTGAGCAATTACTCTTCTACTGTGATCTAACAGGTCTTTGTACTGAAGTCATGATTTTGAAGGATGGGGAGTCCCTACTGAATCCCTACCAAATCCCAACAAAAGCTTTTATATTTATGGATATCTAACATTGGAAGGTTATGCTCATATTTTACCACCAGTCTTCCAACTGGTGGATATTATCCATCAGGTTGAGGGGAGCATAATTCTATGCCTTCTTTTAATGAATTTGAGACGTGATGTTAACAAAGTCCTAGAGAAATAAGCTCTGCTTCTGTAAGCTTTGCAGTAGAGAACTGACAGCCTGAATGTGAAATACGTTATATTTTGTTCCTTTCCCAGTGTCAATATGATGGGACACACTAACTTTGGAGGCTTGGTAACACGTTGACATGGATATAAAAGAAAAAAGATTGAAAGTTTCATTGTGTTAAATAGTCAGCGTGAAAGAGGAAACATTAATGGTGGGATGAGGACAGTACCTTCATGGGAAGTGAAAAGTGAATTGGCTTTGCTTGTGGTACCAGTTGTGGCTTTTATGTACCACTGTGTCTCTGCTCTGGAGGTAGTGATACTGCTCAGAACGGGTGTGTTACACCTTCCAGTCGCCCAAATTGCTTATTTGGAAAAGAGCCAAGATGCTGCCCAAGCACTGTGAAGAATGACACTGCTTGGTGCCTCCTCACTGTGGCATTTATTGCAAAGCTTGGGGCAGGGGGCTCCCCTGAAGGTGTAAATGGCAGAGTTGCACACAAATGCTGTGATACTTTAAAATCTCAGTTTTAACACGGAAAGTGCTGAAGGCAAGTTTCCTGCTCACCCCGTGGGCTCAGAGCTCTGCTTTGGTTCCCAGCTTTCCAGCTCAGGAGGGGAAAAATTACAGTGACAAGAGTGACCTGTCACAGGTGACAAAAAGTGCTGTTGATATAGGGTTGATGTTTTTAAAGGATGTTGTGCTGTATTTATTATTAGCATAGGCAATGTGTTGGTTCACAAATAGGTTTAGTGTGTTAGTAGAAATGAATGTTTGCCTTCTTTCGGGTTTCACATCTAAACCTCTTTTAATTTAAGCATGCTTCTAATGTGTAATAAAACATTGTAGCACAAGGGGTTTTTGTTTAAATTTCATGAGGCCTTTCTCTTGACAAGTGCCGGAATTTGTTTTTGTACTTGCTGTTTTGTATTTATACATATTTTTATTTCGCGTGGAATTGTGATACCATTACAAAAGTCTATTTATTTTTGTACTTTATTTCATTTTCACCAGTCTCGCTTTTTACTTAAAGCATTCTGCACATTAAACTTCAACTCTTTAACAAAAATCGGCCTTTCCGTCCCTTTCTTCCCCCCCCGGCGCCTCCCGCGCTGAGGGGCGGGGCGGGAAATGGCGGCGGGAGGCGCCGCCCGCGCGCGGGGTCATGTGACGGACGGGGCACAAGATGGCGGCGTTCCCGTGGTGAGGCGGGGCCGGGGGCCGCCGGGCGCTGCCTGTCCCGGCCGCGCAGGGGAGGGTTCCCGCGGCAGGGCGAGCAAAGCCGCCGTGCTCCGCCACCCGCACAGCCGCGGGGCTGAGGCGGGGGGCGGCCCCGAGTGCGCCAGCGGAGGAGGGAGGGCGGCGGGGCCGGGGTGGGGATCTCGCCGTGCGCGGGGCTCGAGGCTGCCCGTGCTGAGCCGGGGTCCGCAGCCCTGCGCTGCTGCTCCTTGTGGCTCCGAGGAGGCCGAGGGCGCGCTTCAGATTCGTGACGCGCTGGTGGCACACTGAGCTCAGCGGGGGCCGGCGCGGCGCTGCAGCCGGGGGAGAGCGCGGCCGCTGGGCTCTGCCCTGCCCGCCTTCACGGACCCCCTCCCCCACCATGAGCAGGAGGCTCGCGGGGGCCGCCGGCGCCCCCCGGCCGCTGTCCCGCCCGAAGCGGAGCGCGGGGCAGGGGCGGCCCGCTCCGGGCGGGGTCCCTGCGGGCCCGCTGCGCCCGCGGGGAGTTCAGCGTTTGTAGCGCAGTTCAGCCTCCGTTAGTTCTCTTTTCCAGGCTCTTTAGAAAAACACGCGTGACGGACTGAAGGGGCAGAGCCAACTTCTAGCAACGTGCAGTATTTGCTGCAGGAAAACGTGGTGTACAGCTGAGGAAGCTGTGCTGAATAGAATAACTCACAGTCTATTTGCTATGGAAAGGAAGAATAAAACAGGCACTCTGACAGACAAAAGGAAGATATGTTCATAGTTATTTTTTTCTTCAAACTCTTTCTTGATTACAAGGAAGCTTGTTTTCTGTTTGTGGAAGACTCACTCTGCTTTTAACACATGGAATATACCTAACTTCCAGGTTTTAGTGGCTGATGGGTTATAGTCCTGGGCAGACTGGTCACAAAAAGTGATATGCAACAATTAAAGGCAATTAGAACATGAGGATGCCAGAAAGTTTTCTCCATATATACACTGTCATCTGGCTCACTCTTTTATTGTGTGAGCAAACTTTCATGTTTAATAAAAACTGTAAGTAATTAATTGGTGGATGTAATTGTTATAATGAAACCAACTGAGATTTTATAAAAACATCAGAGCAGTGCTTTTAAAAATAAATCCACTGGGACATGAAGCGCTTTAAAAGTTCAGTTTGTGTATGTAGGAAGATTGAGGTTGTGAGACAGCACTAACACATCAGCTGAGTGTTGGAACTATTGGCACTTCCTTTGAGTGCAGTGATTTCAGTAGATTCAGTGTGTGGTCAGTGTTGTTGCAGAAACAGGAGTGAATAATGTGGCTGCAATTGGATTTCTAGGAGTAGCAAAGTAGAGCAGAACAAAGCAGTAGGGATGCTGGCACATTGGACAAATAGAACAGCAGTGAGGTAACAGACAAGAAGTAGGTCTGGGAACACCGATGCAGAAGTGGCCATGAAGAATGAATGAGTAAGATGTTTCTAGCATGTTCTGTAATGTGGAAGATGATGTCATACTACAAGCTTTGGCAGAACCCTCACTATTTTGAAGCATTTTTGGGTGCTAAAAAGGTGTTTTGCATATTAATTGCCTGTATCCACATCAGTCTGCATATGGGGGAAAAAGTAGCACCTGTTGGTGCTGAAGAATTGTATTAACATAGTGTTCAAAATTAAGTTACTGGTTTAAAAATTTGTTGGAGTAGTAAGAATAATTGGCAAGTATATAAAGTAATTTAAAACTTAGGGCTACAATGCATTTTTATAATAGCTACATGTAAATATTTAAAGAAATTGTCTGGGGTTTGTTTAATATGCAAATAGTGATAACTACAATTACTTGTGCGATGTGCCTCGTTGTATTCCCAATACAAATATATGTTGTAAGGAGGCTCTTTTCCATTTTTATTTGCTTGTCTGTGCTTCCTGCTTTGCAGCCCTTGCTTTAGGATGAGCACAGTGCCCGGGTGGGTGTTGTGTCCCAAGGAGGGGAGGTGTGGGGTGAGGCTGGTGCTGTGCTGAGCTGGGAGCACGAGGGAGGCTCCTGGGTTTAGAGGGGGTCTGTGTGCTGGAAGAGCTTCAGTGACTTCAGGGTAAGGGGAAAGTCCAGCAGTCCCAGGAAAAAAGGTTTTTACCAGAAGGAGAGAAGAAGGTTGGCAGGCTGGCAAGTGTTGAAGGCACCGAGTGTGACAGGGGCAGTGATGCTTGTGTGTGAAAAAGGTGGAAACCCACAGTTGAAACAGCACATGAAGCAGGAGTGTATCTTGCAGTGTGCTCAGGGATGGAACTCCAGCTTGGCCAGTCTTGTTTGATTTCCTCTTGCAAGTTCTCTGCACTGCCGTGGCTGAGAAAGGAATGCTTAATCTCCCCTGGAGAGTAACCAGAACATAACGCCAGAGCAGGCTTGAGCTTGTCACCCTATTAGCTGTTTTATCTCCTGAATAGCCACATGTAAATGTACTTTTCGAGGGCTTGTTTGCAGGGTGAACAGCTCCCTCTCACGTGTGTATGAGCCATGTGCACTTACACTCTAAAGAGAGGGCCGTTGATTTTGGCCTGGGGGTGGCGTGCTGTGTGAGCTGCCAGCAGAAAAAGAAATGTTACAATTAGGGAGTCGGAAAGTGTTTGAGAGGTTTTTCACCCAAGTGCTGATCAACCCATGAAGCAAGTGAGCAAGAAGAGTCTTTGAAACATGGGACAAAAGTAAAAAGAAAAGGAACTGGTGATCAAGAAAACAAAAAAAAATAAGCATGTGGATTTCTCCGGACTCTTGCTCTCCTCTATCACGTTAGATGTCACACTTTCTCACTGGAGTCTCACTATCCTAAATTATCTAATTCTTAACTATTTTTTAAACGAAAGTGTGTTTTTTGGGTACATTCCATCTATAGAAGAGCCAGCTGCTTGACAATGGTGAAATTCTTCCTACTTAGATCTCTGAGTGGGAATGGAATTATATGAATCTTTGGATTAGTGTTTGTGGAAAAGATGTGTATTCTATGGGGGAAGTGCTGTTTGTTTTTTTCAGGAGTCTGAATAAAGAATTCTTTGTGTATCCACTGATTTTGCTCATTCAGCTGTGCTGGTAGCCTGTGCTATAAACATTCTCAGGATCCTGAACGAAATGGGAAAGAACAATTAGCTTCTCTTTACTTATTTTTCAACATGCATTTCTTTTTGTAACTAAGCATCTATATGGATGTAGGATATGTTTCAGTATGTGATAATATACTTTCCCTTTACTCTTGCTTTTTAAGGCATGCAAGATCAAGAAACTATACCTCAGAATCTGAAATGTGCAAACTGGAACCTATACCCTTGGATTTTGGTGATTACCATCCACTGAAACCCATTACAGTGAGTCTTTGTGTGCTTTTGGACAATGAATGTGAAACTGATTGTGTTCCTCTTTTTACTTTAGTTCCTTGAAGGTGGTGGTGGTCCTTTTTGAAGTTGCTTTCTATGTCAGTGGCCTGTTATTTGAGAGGCATCAGGGTTTTGTTTGTCCTTTACAGAAATTTGCTGGTGCTGTTGTGTCAAAACCAGTCTCCTTCTGACAAATATAGCATCCAGCTTGTGGGTTTTCTTGGTTGCATTAAATGCTGAATAATGGATAAATTTAAAGTCAAATTATTGCATTACAAGTAATGCAGTAATTGCTTGATGTAAGATTTGGTTTTGGGTTAACTTCCAGTCAGCTGTGTGCTTTAAAATATTTATCATTTCTTTAATGCATAAGAGGCTTTTAAAGATGTGGATGTACAAAACCAAAATCCAGCTTCAAAGAGATGATAGTCATCCACTAATGAATGATAAATGGGCAGCAGCTCCTGCTCAGGAAGGTCAGGAGGGAGATAAGAAGGTGGCCTTATGAGTGGATTTGATGTTCCAGGCTTGAGTATCGTACAGGAAAAGTTACGATGAAACAGGCCAAGGAAAGCAAATAGCAAGAAAGAGGTTGAGGAGAGGGGTAAACCTAATAAAATAGAGGAGAGTACTAAAAGGAAGTTTAGGGTGGTTTTTCTTACAGATCTGTAGACCTAGAATTGGAAGTTAAAAAATAAGTAATGGAAATTGAAGTGTGAGTGCCACCAGAGTCTGTGGAAAAGGTGGTGCTGGTGCTCACTCCAAAGAGTTGGTTTGATTTGTCCTTGCTTTTGTTGCAACAGCACAATTTCTGTAGCATGTGTTTTGGTGATTTATTAAAGAACAGACAAGGAAGAGAAAGCTTTTTTGTTTAACAGTTTTGAACTTTTCTTTTAGGTTACCGAATCCAAGACCAAGAAAATGAACCGGAAAGGAAGCACTTCTTCTACCTCCTCTTCTTCTTCTAGTTCTGTGATGGATCCACTGAGCAGTGTTTTGGATGGCACAGATCCCTTGTCATTATTTGCAGCAGCTGCAGATCCTGTGACTGCTACTGCTACCATGGTAACACTGGAGACAGTTATCTCAACTAAATAAAATTTAAAACATCCCAAAGCCAACCCTGGATAAAATATATTTGTCTCACCAGTTAAGAGCTTAATGTAAATAGGAAATATTAACACAATATTCTTTTTTATTCACCTATTTTTATCTTGTTTGTGTTGACATATTTATTTAAATATGGTTTTTTTCTTCATTTTTTGAAGGATCAGGTAGTGCTTGAAACATAGTTGACCCTTATCAGCCTTCTTTTCTTTTTCCAGATTTGTATTTAGCATTTTCCCTTATATTCCCCTCCTAGGATGGCGCACGAAGGAAAAGGGATAAAGATGACAGCTCAGCAGTAGGAAGTGACTTTGAACCATGGTCAAGCAAACGTGGTGACATCCTTGCTAGATACACAACAACAGAGAAACTCTCTATTGTAAGTGGCAGCTTCTCCAGTTTTATGTACGAGACCTTGAAGATTTTGGATGTTGCTTGTAATTACTTACTAAGTAAATACCGGTCCCCTAAATTTCAGTTTCAATGTTACAGAAAGCTGAGCCACGAGCTCTCACTTTTAAAGATTGTTTTGGAGCCATATCCAAGTCTTTTGATACTTAGAAGCTCTTTTTGTAACAATACAAATAACTTCTGATCTTTTGTGTACTTAGGGCCTTAGTTAGCAGTGTAATTCTTGGAATGCTGGCAAGTACTGCTAAAAAGTCTGTTTTTTCTGTTTCCTCACAGAATCTGTACATGGGATCTGAAAAGGGTAAGCACTTTCTTTAACAATGTTTGTTTGAGGGTGGGTGCAGTGATGGATTTGTGGTCAAGAATAGTTAAAAGGGATTTTCCTGCTTTCTCCATTCTGACATTTGGTTGGGTCTGTGCTTTTTTTGTGGATAAGACTTCTGGATTTTTACTTAAAATAATTATTTAAAACAAGCCACCTAACACCTTGTCTTTCACTCCTATAGGCTAATGAATTTGTGATTATTTCCCTGCCTTCCACTGTAGCTTAAAACTTTCTTCCATTGAAAGTGAGCAATGATGTTCTGAAGATCATATTTATCAACTCTTCTGCTAGCTGGAAGGAAAGCACACAAGTCCTTTGGGACTTGTTCGGTTATTCTCTTTACATGAAAGTGAAATGATTTTGGCTGTATGCTGACTGTTCAAAAAAGAAACAAATATTAAATATTTTATCATGTTTTCTGGAGAAGCAAATATGGACTAAGTAGTCCTAGCTGATTGCATAGTTAATCAGGATTTTTGTATATGAGAGAGCCTGCAGCATTTCAGCTTCTGCAAAAATACAAAATACTTTTTTGCAATGAGAATGGTCCAACACTGAAACTGGATGTTTGGGGAGAATGTGAGATCT
Organism: Serilophus lunatus; assembly: GCA_013399895.1. Taxonomy (NCBI): domain Eukaryota; kingdom Metazoa; phylum Chordata; class Aves; order Passeriformes; family Eurylaimidae; genus Serilophus; species Serilophus lunatus. The sequence continues at coordinate 302,711 of VXBA01003660.1, read as the reverse complement.
CCATCCTTAGCTATTGTTAAATTAACTGGATATAACCCTGTGCAACCTGTTACAGCTTCAGAATTGGACCTGTTTTGAGAAGCAGACTTGGACACAGACCTGTGTAAGGCTTTTCTAACCTAAATTATCCTGTGGTTCTTGCAAGAAAATCCATTTATATTCAGTTTTGCTTATCCTTTCCTATTCAAAGTGAATGAACTTTTAAATGTGTGTCTTTGGGAGTTCTCACCTCATGAATCAAACCACTTGTCTTCTGTCACAGAAGGTGACTGGTCCATGTCTGAGTCTTTCAGGCTCCCTCAGGTTTGTATTTCTTTAGAAGTCCCAGTGTTTAAATGTTAAAGAAACATAAATACATAATTCTTCACAGGAAAATCCACAACTACTGGCTCAGCAGTTTCTGAAAAAGTGAGGACAAGGTTAGAAGAGCTGGATGATCTGGAAGAGGTGAGAAAGTTTTCTGCTCAAACTACAGCACCATTATAACAGTGAAAGAAATTTATGTTGATGTACCTTGTTACTGTGTGTGGTCTTCAGCTGCTGTAAAATTTTGTGGAGCCCAACAGCCTTAACGTCTGATAACTTTGGTTGCTCCTGTTGCAGAAGCTTCATACTGTCTGCCTGAGCTTAAATAAAGTTACAATTACTAAGTACTCAAGTTATTTCTCAAGCTGCAGTATTTTACTGTGCAAAGAGGAGATGTTTCATGACTTTTATTTCTAAACCCTAAATCTTCCAGAATTGTTTTGGGTAAAGTTTTTTTGAAACCTCTGCCTCTTAACTATCTTCAGTTTGCCTATTGCCTGAGCCAGCACAGTTTTAATAGTTGCATGTCACAAAGAGGGGATTGAATTCTTTTAGTAGAAAAATTAAGTACTCTTCATGATAAGGAAATATGTGACCTTTGGTGAAACTCTTAATTGCATTTCCATTTTATCTCTTCACTTGTGGGTTTTTTACTGTTATTTGTTTCTAGTCTTTCAGATATTACAAAATCAGTTCTGTAACACAGCTTAGTAAACTCATCAAAACTCGGCCTGAAGGTAGTTTTTAATGTCACTCATGCTTCTACTGAAGGTTGTTCCAGAACCACCTTCTGATTTTTTTCTAAATGCATTTTTAGTCACTTTGTTCCTGTGTCAGTTTGGTTCTAAAGCTTAACCATTATTTCTGCTTTTGGTGTTTAACTGGTTCACTTTTGATAGATAATAATTTTATAAAGTCTGTAAAATTTTTGGGAAAACAGGTTGCAAGAATGCTCTGGTGCTGAGCATGAGGTGAAGATGGTTTTATTTTCTTGCTGAAATGTAGTCAGATTTTTTCTGCTGTCAACCAATTTGTTAGGATACCACTGGCAAAACATTTCATTTCTCTCTGATGCTGGTTCTAAATAAGTGCAACTATCCTTATGTATAGTGTTAGTGCACTAATTATGCCACAACTAGAATACCACTGAAACAGTCCAGCAGTTCTGACCTCACAGAAAACTTTGGGTACCAGCGTTTGTGTCTCTTGAAAACCAAAGCAGTTGTGAGGCACTCCTGTGCCAAACATCTGCAGTATTGATGCTGCAAAGGTAAGAAGGGAAAATAAGGAAGTTACAATAAATTTGTGGGGTTCCCTCCTGCAACATGGTGATTTGGCTTTATAATAATGGCACTCTCTTTCCTGACTTCCCACTCTTGTTAAGTAGGCTCATGTTTTCTTGCCAGGGGTCACAGAAGGAGCTGTTGAATTTGACTCAGCAGGATTACATGAACCGAATTGAAGAGCTGAACCAGTCTTTAAAGGATGCTTGGTCCTCTGATCAGAAAGTAAAAGCTCTGAAAATAGTAATCCAGGTCAGTTTTACAGTTTTATTCTGTACAGAACCACTGAGTTTGGTGATATGGTTTCCTTCTTGGGAAAATGAGTATTTTTGGGTTTTTTTATTATTATTTTGTTCTTTGCAGAAACACAATTCTTTCAGAGTTTTATGATTTCTAACAACAGTTGGATTTTCAGTTTGATTGTTGGGTATTAATTTTGACTTGGGTACATGGAATGGAATTCTCAATAAAGAGTTGGCAAATGACAGGTGTGAAACTTTTACCTGCTTAATAATAGAACAAATAACATGTAGTGGTATCAGCTCTTTCTAGCCACCCCAAATAATACCAGAATGGCTTTTTGAACATCCACATTTTACCCATCCAGATTTACTAAAGCAATTGAATAATATGATTTAGGACATTATCAAGCTACAGAAAACAGCTCCAGATTTTTAAAGGTGTGTGGGAGTTTTTTTGTTTATTTGCTTTTTTAAAAGTTGTCCACAGTCTTTTTCTGGGTCATTTGGGGTGATAGGCTTTGAGGAGGGCAAGGGGAAATAGGACAATTAAATGCTCTCTTGTTTGGGTTGGCCTTTAAAAAAGGCCAGAGGCAGAGTGCAGCAGAGGACAGAGAAGATAATGACATCCTTAAAAGCTGTAAAACTGATGTAATGCTAATAGTCATCCAATGAGGTTATATAAAGTCAGGATTTTTTTTTTTTTTGCATTCTGGATACTTTTGTGAAAACTGTTTGCAGTAATTCCAGCTTAAATTGTGGTAAAGACAAAAAAGGAAATGAAATGTTAATGAAGTGAGATGAAACAATTATATGTGACCTAGGGTGACTAATGTTTTCTAATGTAATACTATAAAATCAGCACAATTATTGTTATTTTTAAAAAAAATCCATATATAGGATTATGAAGTGTGACTGTTGTCTTTGGGAGAGAAGAAAAGGGACAGGGGTGTACTGTACTTACAGTGCTTTAATGTGTGTGTGTGTGTGTGTGTATGTTCACACAATATGAGACATGCAGAGATAATCTGTACATTAATAGTTTCACATGTTCTTTTACAAATGGTTTACAAACAATTTGGAAATAATATGGTTTCTAAGATGGAATTCACTGCTTTCTTTTAGGAAAGTGGTACCAAAATTGAGTATGTTTATCTCTGCTAAAGTGTTGTCTATGTGGTGTTCACTTAGCACTTAATGCTGCAGATGCTCATCAATAATTGAAAGACTGGCTAAGAATGAAATAGGTATTTGAGTAATTAACATGCATTAAAAAAATCACAAAGAATAATAATTCTATAGTTATAAAGCAGGATAGGGTAGAAACCTCACTGAACTTTACTTTTTGCAGTTCTTCCTACAGAATTCTACATCCCCTAAAAGAATTGAGCAGTTTTCTTGACATCAGGCTATGATTATATACATAGTCTGTCATTATTACCATCCAAGTACTGGGTCCTGCAGTTGGGTCTCAACAGTCCCTGCAGTGCTACAGGCTGAGGGAAGGGTGTCTGGAAGTGCCCAGCGGAAAAGGACCTGGGGGTGCTGGTGGAGAGCAGCTGAACATGAGCCCAGCTGTGCCCACGTGTCCAAGAAGGCCAGTAGCATCCTGGCCTGTGCCAGAAATAGTGTGGACATGGGACCAGGGCAGCAGGTGTCCCCCATTTGACACCCAGTTTAGTCTTGGAAAACAAAGTAAAACTTAATTAAATTTCTTAAAAATAATCTTCATTCCTCAGTGTGTATTTTGAATGTTTACCATGAATATACATGTTCCTTCCTGGTCCTGGCATCCAGTGATAGTAGAACTAAGTGGGTAACACATTTTCAGATGTGACTGTGTACCAACCATCATTGTAGTCCAAATGCCACGATCAGGTTGGGTGGCAGTGGGTGGTGTTTGGTGACAGATTCCTCCCTGGAGCTGACAGTGGATCAGCTGATCTGCTTCCAAAATGTTTGAACTATTTATGTGAGTTGCAAAAATGTGTTGGAAAATTCGTTAGCTACTCTTTTAAAATTGTTTCTTAATTTAGTCTATAATTAAATTTTGTGCTTGATATGGATGCTACGAAACTGAAAAATGCCCTTAAAAAAAGTTATTCCAGAGAAGTGCCTTTTGATGCTTCTTCTGTGAGAGAGTGTGTTGCATCTGAGCAAATGCACAGACCTGCATGGTCAGCTGAAATTCTGCAGTGTAGATGACATTATACAAAGGAAAACCAGATCTGTGACTACCTCTGGAAATGAGGAATAACCTGAAAATTACAAAGAGCACCGTGGTGTGTTATGTTAGAGGCTCTTGTGCTTTGGCTTGATAGTTTGTGTTGGTTCTGCCCCTCTGTGGATATTAATCTGTTCCAGCCTTTCTGGAGTAAAAACACAAGCCTGCATTAGCCTCTAAAAATGTTTCTTTGTTTGTTTTTTTTCTCTTTCTAGTGTTCTAAGCTTCTTTCAGACACAACAGTAATCCAGTTTTATCCAAGTAAATTTGTTTTAATTACTGATATCCTTGATACTTTTGGTAAGTATCTATTGTGCCAGATTTACTACATAATTGTTAGTAAGATAAAATTATTTTTTGTAATGTTAGAAAGCATCAAAGTTATCCAAAAAGAGCTGAAATGACTTTTAGTTTTAACATGGAATATTTCCAACACAAACATTTGGACATTAGTGGTATAAACATGGTGTATAACTGTTAAAACACTCTTAAGAACAGAGTCTTTAAAAGTATTTCATTTTGTAGTTCTGTGATTCGTGTATTAGTGAATATCTAGATTTTTTGGGAAAAATCATGATCTCTGCATTTTGAAGTTTAAAGCACAGTCATGAAAATATTTTGGGTTTTGGCAGCCTCTTGACTGAATACTTCATTATATTGGAAGAGTAGAAGTCAGAAAGTTCTCTTTAGCTGAATAGGGACCATGATCAGAATATAATCTGAATTTTTAAATAAATTTTAAAACCTTTAAGTGAAATTGTCATCCACTTCATGTGATTCTCTTATTTTTCTGCCTTGTTATGGGAAAGATTTACAATGGCATTCCAAGTTGAAGGGTATTTTGATGTTAGCAGGATATGCTATGACATAAATCCAATTGTTTTTTCAGGTCTTGCTTCCTCTTTGTGCTCTTTCCTACTTACTGAAAGTTGCTAAAGATAACATAATATCCAAACAGCAAACTCAGGACACCAGCTGGCCTTTCCTGGCCTGGGGAAAATCTGACCTTGGTGTGACCTGTGCACTTAAGGGAGCCAGAGTTGTTTTATAGTGTGAGAATTGCTAAAATCATACTGCACATTTCAGCCTCACTAGAGGGCAGCACAATATCAGGGTTCTGGGAGGTTTTTTCCAGCTAATTTCACTGTATGTTGGGGAGGGAACCTTTGTATCAACATTTTGTCTTTTACAGTTTGTTAATTTGTAATGAATGATTTTTATTTTTTATGCTTGTTTTAACCAGGGAAACTAGTGTATGAAAGAATTCTGTCAATGTGTGTGGATAACCGTGTTTCTCTGCCAGGTAACTTTGTGTTTGTTTCCACCTTATCTCTGGAAAAAATAATGTCTGAACTATCTTGAGAAAAGTTAAACAGGACTTGCTATTGTATCTCCTCTGGAAAATGTTATATTTGAATCTAGCAATTTTTGTTTTTTTACAGAGTAAACCCCATTGCTTACAGCTTCCACTATTCGCAGTGTTCATGCAAGTTTACAGTTCAACTGTGAAAAATATCCCTAAAATACAGTAAAGTGTGCTCGTGACTCTGATGTTATTAAGCATCCACTGGGTTTTCATGTGACTTGAAATCACAAAGAATGATGTATAATTTCTTTAATACAGAATTTATTAGGGGGAGGGTGAGTTTTAAACATGAATGGCTAAATTAGATGAAGGAAGATGGGTTTTTCTCCCTCTTAGCATATGCTGTCTTCTGAAAGTACTACCTTTTAGTACCTTAAAATTAATGGTACTAATTTAACAAAGGTGAGAGTCTCAGTTTTTGGTAAGTAGATGTTTTCGTTGCTACATTGGAAACTTGATAGTTTTGGTTTACTTAGGGAAGAATTTTGGAAGAAGCAGTAGGCTGCTTCTAGCAATCTTCCTCACTTAGGCCCTTTTTTTATTTTTTCAGTTGGAGTTCCAACACAATGTAAAGATCTAATTTGACCTTTACAGTATGAATGTATGTGGAAGAGCCTCTTTAGCAAGAATTGAAACATTCCATGGAAATACAGGCATTTCCTTGCAATTTGGAGTGTATTAACTGCACATCCTTGAAATATGAAACAGTCTTACTCTCTAGCTGGCAATGCAACAGTACCAATAGTTTGCAGTTAAATCCATAGGATTTGAGCCAGAATCTTGAAACCAATGAATGTTGAAATTTGAAATAAACTTACAGAAAATATTTGAGATAAATTTAGTTATTGCAGATCTGACAAATTGTTCTTACAAGCATTAATGAAGGCAGACAGCTCCCTTAGTACATCACAATTTCTGGGCAGTCACCTCCATTCTGGGGAGCTAAACAGCTGCTGGAGGTGTTGCTGGTGGGACCTTCCCATGCAGCTATAAAAGTGTGAGGGAGAAGGAAAATCTGTGCTGTGCTGGCTGTGCACAGCACTGTGAACTTTGAGGTATTTCGGGCCCAATTTCCCAACCTGTCCCTTGGGAACCAAGCAAAGAAAAGTTGAATGAGAACTCCTGAGGTCCTAGAGGAGAAAGATGCTGACTGAGTACAGGAAGATGTTCTGACATGTGGCTTCTCTCATCTTGGGAGTTGGAAACTTTCTTGTGGAGCAGGAGCTTCTTGCCTTCTGTGGGCAGGGGTGGGAGAGCACTGATATTTTAAACTGATTCACAAGGAGTTTATAAGGAGACATTCACAGCAGAAGCTTTATCACTGAGAAGAGGGACCTGTCTATCCCAACCATCTTGCTTCACACCTGGGTTGATCCCAAAAGCCAATTTTGCCTTCTGTTCCAGGCAGCTCAGAGAAGGAGGAGGCAGTTAGCCATGCTACTGCCTGCCTGCCTGACCAGAGCACTGTCCCCCAACCCATCTGTTCACCCAGGGGTGGCAGCTTTTCCCTGCTGGCAGCTGACACAAACAGTCCCAGAGCTCAAGGGGAAAGAACTGGGCTGCAGTGTTCCATGTTCAGTGTACAAAAACAAGTGTTCTGTCAGTGTCTAGTATTTCCTACTTCCTGTAATAGTATTGTTTAAAAATTATATTAGCCTTTAAAAATGAGGAATTTGAGTGCTTAAATCTCTTCTAGATGTATGCATCTGTTACAGGTATAAAAATACACATATTTGTTACAGATTCCCTTTTTTTACAATTTTTACTTTTTGGAAAGCAGAGGCAGAGGTTGGATTTCTCTGTAGCAGCTCTGAGATCATCCTCGAGTGCTTGACTGCAGCTTCTGAAATGCTACTTAATGCAAGATGGAAGCTCTATTACCTCTTCTTGCTGTGTGCTCAGCTCTGACTGGTGATTAAGAAGCAAAGTATTGCCTGGTTTATTATGGTGCACTTAATTTCTTGTTGATAGGACAGAGATACAGTTTTAAACCTAGAATCAAGAGCAAATTGTTTCCAGAAAGAATGTAACTATTTCTGGGTTGTTGTTTTTTTTTCCCCCCCAGACAACTTTTCTCCAGAAAGTGTTAACGATACAGCTAAAGAAACTTGCTTGAACTGGTTTTTCAAGATAGCTTCAATCAGAGAACTCATTCCCAGATTGTATCCTTGTCAAGTGAGACAGTGTGTCTGCAGGTTTTTTGGAGGCATTTTCAAAAATGAACATGTTTGTTTCAATAAAACCCACAGGGGCTGATGTTTATACTGGCTTTGTCTTGTTTGGTTTAGGCTGCATGTTTTGAATGTACTTTTGAGTCTTGTTCATAGTACACTGAATGCGTAATTATGGGCTCTGAGCAGTGTGGTGGCAGTGATAAAGTAGAGATGATATATAAAAATTTTGAAACAAAATCCAGTAGATAAATTGTAAACATCAACGAAGTGTAGTGAGATTACTTCCAGAATGCACTGAAATAGTTTGTTCAGTATGTATTTGGTATATGTTTGTTTCATGTTTTTCAATGGTCTGCATCTTAATTTTGTTCCTTAACTTGGCTTCAATGCAGTTATGTGGAAGCTGCAATACTGAAGTGCAATAAGTTCCTCTCCAAAACGTAAGAATAATGTTAAATATGGGAAGGAATTGATTGGGCAGGCTTAGGAACTAATTGAAGGAATTAAGCTTGCCAGTTCTGTGATTAATGGTGGACAGGGTCTCAATAGATCTGAGAAGAAACAGTATTGGAATTTTTAATGAGAATATCATGGTAAAATTCAATAAAATTCAATTCATTGTGAAACAATTTAAAATACAATAGTGCTCTCAGTTTTGGGATATATGTATAATTGTGACATCCAGGTGTCACAAATCCCAGTGAAAATTGAAAAACAGTGGCACAAATGTGCAGATTAAAAATAAGTGGCTTCAGATGGTGGAGGGGGAAGGAAGATTGTTGAGAGGAGGAGTGTGGCAAAAAGATGAGATAGAAAACTGAAAGGAAAATACTCATGTGCCACATTAGTAGAGACAGAGTTGGAGAAATAATTTAGGAGCAATGAACCATTATCTACTGAAAACCTGGGTATAAGTTGAATGTGTTGCCAAACAGTGTCAGCTGCTGAGCAGAAAATGTTCCTTCCCATATAATTGTCCTTCTTCAGTTACATTTTGAAATGAGTGTTGTAAGCCAAATCACAACTACAGTGACAACTTTATTATCCCTAAAAAGCAGTTCTTTTACTGGAACTGATGAGCCTCATCTCCAGGGTACAGCTCTGTCAGAAAAGACCTGTGGGAAAATGAGACATGCAAGGAGTTCTGCCAGTTCTGCTTTAAGTGGCTGCTTTCCTCACACTGAGTTACAGCCTTTCCATAGCTCTGCTGTTCCTCCAAACTAGAGGAGGAGTTTTTTAGTTGTACTTGTCTTACTCGCAGTAGCAAATAATTGCAGTTTGAATATGGGATAGGTGTTACTGCATACATAAAATTTTACTCATGGAATAAAGTTTTTTCTTTAATAGATGTTTCTATAACTCATGCTCAGTTGTTAATCTACATGGCAGTTACTTGAAGTTATCTGTAGGTGATAGAATTCTGTTATTGACTGTTAAAACTTGTTTTCATTTCTGAAAAATCTCAACAGGGGGATTTCGGAATGTCTCCCACGGTTAACATCCATGATTAGAGGAATTGGAGATCCACTGGTTGCAGTCTATGCAAGAGCATACCTGTGCAGGGTAGGCTGTCACTGAACTCTTCTGATCTGTATCAGAGATTTACTGGTGGTGCTGCCACTGCTGCTTGTAACTACTGCCTTCACCTGGAGCAATCAGCAGGCTGTCTCTTCCTTCTAACAAACAAACAAAAAAGATTTCTGTTTTGAAAATGGGGAATCTTTCTTTAAGTGTTTATAATAAGGAAGAATAATTTTATGTGCTGCTGTAGGCTCTCTGCATGCAGTAGGCTCTTGCACTGTGCTGGGGTAGACAGATTTCATCACTGCTTACAGATACTTGGAGCTGATGTTAGGAGATCATGTTTAAACACAGCTGGAACTACCTCAGGGTAGTTGTTAGTGGACATGTCTGCAATAGTAAGCCAGGAAATAATCAGTCAAAAGCATGTGATTCAATGCTGCTTGTCGATTTGATATATGTGACTTAGTGGCATTCCTTCAGAAAATATGTTTTTGTCTTACAGTTGAAAGAAGAGTCATAGACGATAGGTGCAGATAAAATCTTTCTTTTAATACAGGTTGGGATGGAAGTGGCACCACAGCTCAAAGAAAGCCTGAACAAAAATTTTTTTGACTTTCTTCTAACATTTAAACAGGTAAGCAAACTGGGTTTATTTGCAAAATCAGAGAAATATGCTCCTTAGCCAAACTACCACATACTTGTACAAAAACTTTGAAGTTCTTAAATCTTGATTTAGGAGTGTTCCTGTATTCAGATATAGCATGGGGAATTTTACATACATTCTGATAAGTTGAAAATGCTCTATTCAGCATATTTCCAGACTTGAGTAATATTTGTTATGAGCTTGATATTTTTCGCCTGGTTTGCATGGAAGGCTTCAAAATGTCTTTATATCTTTGTGATTGTCTGTTGTCATTTCCATTCAGTTTATCATACCTTCCATTAAATACCCTTTCACAGCAACATATTTTGGTCCTTTATTTCAACAGATCCACGGGGATACAGTTCAGAACCAGCTGGTGGTACAATGTGTGGAGATGCCTTTGTATTTGACACTGTATTCTCCTGCTATAGACTGGATTTTACAGTGTATTGCATACCATGCACCAGAAGTAAGTAAGCATAGTAATCTTCCATACTGAAGGAAGTGTTGTGATGAAGAGTTTATTTTGCCTATTAAAAAAACTCCCTCAGTCAGTTCTTACATGAGTGTGAGAGCAAGTATAAAGAGCCTGTATTTGATTGTCTGATTCTCTCTTCTGTGCAGGAAGAATGTTCATTTTCACAAAGCTCAAGTTACACCACTTCAAGTTCATGAGCAGTATTCTTGTTTATTTCATGCTGTCCTTTAGCTAGTTTAATCTTTATTTCCTGAATTCATTAGTTTCTTCTATCATACACATATAAAAATGATTTGAGTAAACTGTAGCCTTGTAATTGCTTTACATAGTGAACAGGCTGTTTTAATCTCAGTCATTCTGGTTTGCACTCTGTGGCAGAGCGAATAATCTTCACCTCTCCTGCCAGAGATAACTGACCTGAGTGATTACTTGGAGTAATGGCATGACTGAAGGATTACAAATTTGACTTCCATAAAATGGTGTTTTTGATTAAAGTGCCACTGTACCTACTCCAGAGGGTGTCTTATGTTGTACTACACCATTGTTTTCTTGTGTTGTAACTACAGGATAAGACAGGATTATTGGAATTTATTGGGGTGGTAATTAAAACAGCCTTTAGTAGACTTCACTACAGCAATTAAAGCTGAATTTATTTGCAAAATCTCTGATCACTAATTTTAATAAGTAATTTTTCCAGGTTCTGCTTACTGAGATGATGGAGAGATGCAAAAAATTGGGGAACAAGTAAGTGTTGCACAGTATAAAGGACTGGAGTCTGTAATGAGTACCCATGACTCCCTGTAATAAAGATCTCTCTCCCTCTTTTGGAAACAGTTTGGATGCACAGTGTAGCATTCATTCTCCCAGTAGCTTACTAAATCATGATTATGAACATCTGTTTTCCAGAGATGAATTCTAAAAGATGATAGATTACTTGTAGAGCAAAAGTTAATTCGTTTAACTTGGTTGCTGCATTCTGGCTCCTAAGCCAAAATTCAGGACACATAATGTGTTCTCCATCAACCATGTCTCTGAATCCTGGTTGTGCTTCATTTTTCTGTGTTTTTTCCCTTCCCATTTTTCCCCTTCCTTCCCCCTCTCCTCCACTGGCTACAGTCAGCCCATATGTGCATTTAACAAGAGAAGTTGTAAACCAGCTGGCAGCTTTTGGAAGATGGCAGTATTTAGGCAACTTTTTTTTTTCAACATTAAAATTAGTATCCCAAATGTCTCCTAGAAGTTTGTGTGCAGGCTAATCACCTTCAGTGAGTAGTTCAGGGAGATGGTCTGGTCTGAAAGTTTTGGATATGCTTACTGAGTTTTGTGAATACAGTTTGCCCTGCTGATGGGCTACACTCAGCTCATTTTATTGGGTAGGTGGGCTGAATTCAGTTTTCAGGTAGTTTCCAGCTACCTACTTTTTTTTAATGTGGTTTGCACAGTCCAATCCTGCAGGGGCTGAAAAACTAAAATATGTTAATCATTTAGGTGGGAATGCCTGAATTCCTCATCTGAGCTAGAAGTGAGGGGGGAAAGTGTAATTTAAAAAATGTGATGTGAAGATGGTATTGTGTCAGAGTTTATAATATAGGTAAAAAGAATTCACATACTCTGATGTACTAATTATTTTGTATAGGTGTTGATTTATTTTGTGGAACTTAATTCACCTTTTAGCATTTCTTGTAAAGGTGGGCTAGGTGCCTCCTCTTTGTTTCCTTTTCCTCTTTGAAGGAAGGACAAAATGTTGAGTCTAATGAGGGCTTTTTAAAGAAATGTTTATAGGACACCTTTTTTATTGAGAATTTGGATAATCCAGTTTAGATGATAGTATTTTTCTTTCAAAGTGGAGTTCTGTGTTTTTATGTCTTCTTATGATTGTCAAAATACTGCAAAGCAAGAGGCATCAGTATATAAATCTTTAAATAATCACAGTATGTTCCATGAGCTACATTACTACCATCTAAGTGAACAGTGACAGCCTGTTCTCTGTATTGCAAAGCATATTCCTAGTGAACTGGAAGTACTTGTCTAATGATAAAATGCAAATTCCAGTCTAATTATGATGGGACCACTAATGGTTAGGCAGAAACACAGAGGATGCTGGGCTATTTTAAGTGCTCCCTAGAATTTCCCTCAAGGTAAATTACCCTGTATTCAAACTGTTTCAGTCTATTGAAAGGCACAGTGTTTTGTGAGGCAGCTTCTGTCCTAACTCATGGCTGAGTTTGCCCAGAGGAATTGCCTTTGGAATGGTACTAGATTTTGTTTCTTACGTTTGCATAACATCATCAGTAAACTGGGCATTGCACTAACACTGTGAGTCACTCTTCCATTGGAGACTTTGGCTTCATAGTAACACAAATACATGTCTGAATTAATTATCATAAATGTCTAAATATGTCAATGCCAGTTTATCATGTGATCATGACTGTTTGGATTTGTTTCAGTCTTAACAATGCAGCTGCTAGAAATGTGGCTTTTTTAATGTATATATAATTTAATTCAGTGAGAAAAATTTCAATAGGGATTTGCCCTCCCTAAATATTATTCTGAACTGTGGTTAGAGAATAAGTTGTTAAAAGGGTCAGCTACTCCTCATTTGCTTTCTAGTAAATTTCTGCTAAAATGATGGCTTTAAAACCACCTGTAAGGAACAGGTATTCTACAGTCTGACTTACCTTTTCCTTATCTGGTGGCTTACTGTTTTCTTGTATTGCTCATGCCCCTATTAATCCTCATCCATGTGAGCTTGATTTGTAAGGGATTTTTCTTCCCTAACCCCTTTTTTTTAGAATTTACCATAGATGCTGGGCAGTTGTTAGTCTAGGACATTCAGATTAATGTAAATGCAGGGACAACCAAATTTTAATGGATGCTGTATTGATCTGTGTTGTGTTCATTGCAGTGCTTTGCTGTTGAACTCAGTAATGTCAGCATTCAGAGCAGAGTTTATCGCTGCGAGATCGATGGACTTCATTGGCATGATTAAAGAGTGTGATGAATCTGGATTCCCAAAGGTAACTTGGGGTGTGTAATTGTAACAAATAATTTTCTTTGTCTGACAGATTTTTTTATGGCGACTACATAACTTGTACATCACTTGAATAAAAGGTGGCTTGATCTGAGAAATCTTTCTGCATGGTGTACCTGCTAGAGCAGTGTTGGATGGATGTGCATCTTCTGCTTTTAATTTAGAATTTCTCGTTAACTTCCAGCATCTCCTCTTTCGCTCCTTGGGATTAAACTTAGCATTGGCTGATCCTCCTGAAAATGATCACCTTCAAATATTAAATGAAGCCTGGAAGGTTATAACAAAGCTGAAGAACCCACAGGTCAGTTATTGTCCATTCTGTTTCACTACCCATTCTGTGTTTAGGTCAAAATTGCAGCCAGTTGTTCAATAAGCTTATGCTTAGCATGACATTGTTCAGCTTTTCTAGATACACACACCTGCAAAAAATGTGATGACCGGTAATATCTTTATATGATCTCTGCTTTTCTTAGCTCTACTGAAGCATAGCTTAATTCTATGTAACGTGATCCTACATAAGCAACTTTGGAGTTCTAGATCTTTATGTCTGACTGAGTCATACGTCAGGAGTAAATTCTTCTAGTTATAATTTTTTGCAAGTGTATTTCTCATAGCCTCCTGTAAATATTTGCAATCACAAGATAATATGTATTTCTAGGATTATATCAACTGTGCTGAAGTGTGGGTGGAGTATACATGCAGACACTTTACAGTAAGTGAAAAATTACTTTGTCTCCTTTGAAGTTTTTCTGATACAGACTAAGTGGCTGTATTAGCAGTTTGGTATTAAAGATGGAAAAGCTTTGACTATTCAATACAAGTGTGTAGGATTTCAGTAGTGAATGAAAAAATGTGTTTCCTTTCATGAAAGATGAATAGGACAAAAGATGCAGCTTTGAAGCTTTACTACTCTGCAGCACTGTATATTTCTTATCCTTCTGTTTTAATAGCAGATGAACCAATTTAAGAAAGGATTTACTGGAACTATGGCTAAATTTCCTGGCTTAAATAGAGCTCCATAAAAAGATGATGCTTTGGCAAATGCAAATAAATTGTCCAACTCAACTGGTTCAGTGATTTGATTTATGTGCTTATTTCATTACTGTATTTTGTAAGCTTGCTTTTCACTCCCCAGAAACGAGAGGTCAATACGGTTTTGGCTGATGTTATCAAACATATGACTCCTGATCGAGCATTTGAAGATGCTTACCCACAGGTAAAGGATTTATTTTGCCAAATCTGTAAAAATCTGATGTGCAATTTCTTAAATGCAATTAATTCTTTAGCATTACTGATGAATCTTTCCACAAAATAATTATTTTTAAACACTAGCTATAATTTGGGAAGCCTTTTGGAACACTGTAATGCTGTGATTTCTTCCTCCTTTTTTTCCCTGCACGTAAGTTTTTTGGTTCTGAGAAACGCTAAACCTGAATGATTTCTGTATTTAGAAGTAGGAATAGTTAACTCCTGCATCAACAATGGTGTTTGCTGAAGAAAATTAGCAATCATGGTAGGCTGTTTAAAAAGAAGTAAACCATAAAATAATCCATCTTTGCTTGGCATTGTTAAGGCTTCAGTGAATTACTGTGTCCAGTTCTTGAGACCAAATGTCAAAGGAGATATGGATTAGTTAAAGAAGTTTTTTGTGGTTATTTGGTGAGTAGATAAAAGTGCCTGCAGAAGAAGATTTAACAAACTGGTTTGGGGTTTTTTTGTTTGTTTATTTGGTTGGAGTTTTTAGTGCAGAGAGCTGGAGGACATGCAGACTCCAAACTGAAAAAGTCTGCCTAACTATGGAAAGTAAAGAACAAATAAAGCCTGGGCAGACTCTCATCAGCTTCTGTTTGTGGGTTCTGGAGGGCATGTTAGAAAAATGTGTAGGAACAACATAGCTGTAGTTTATCCTGCCTTGGGAAACAAATCCCATTGATGAATGCTGGATGCATCTTTCAAAACAATTTTCTATGAATAACTAGGGAGGAACAGTCTCTGGTGTGGATTGTCTTAATTTGTGTTACAATAATTTTCCTTTTTTTTTCTTTTTTTTCTCTTTAGCTGCAGTCAATTATTCAGAAAGTTATTACTTATATCTATGACTTCTCTCTGCTTTTTTCAGTGGTAAGTAATACTCTGTTTTATAAACTTTTATGAAAGACTGTTTTGCTGTGTTTCTGCAAGAGAATGTACTGGACTGGTATACTTAGATTGTTTACAAGTTCACAGAACAGGAGGACTTTTTATCAAGTAGGTGAGTGCAGAAATAAAAATTCCGAGAGCTTTCTGCTGCTTGTACTTAAATATTCATTATTCCAATTCCAATTTCCTATACTTTTTTTTCATTAGGCTATCAGATTCTCTGAGTTTGTTACTATGGCATTACTGACAATTGATATAAGATAAAATCCCATTTATTTGTGCATGAGTGTTCATGTAATTGCTGGGAGGTGTTTCTGTGTTGGGATATGTAGTTAACATGCCCTATCACAGGGTTTACATTTGGCATTGAAATAAAGTGAAACTTAGAGAGGTCAGTCTGTGTATGAGGTAGAAAAAGAAACAAAGACAGTGGGTGTCAAAGTACAGAAAAGAGCTGAAGAGTAAAATTCAAGACTGATGCTGTGAGTTTGGAGTCATCTTGTTCACAAATTACTTGAATGATTCTAAAAAACTTACACCCATTATATATTTGAGATAATACAGAAAATAAGTATTTTAGTGTCTTAACAACCCAAACCCTTATCTTTGAAGAAAATTTGAATGTCTTAGACCTGCATAGCTTGCCCTGGATACATGCAGAATTGTTGCTGATGTGTAGAGTGTTTTAATCATTTTCAATATCTTACCATTTGTTTCAATAAATCTCTGAATTTGTCATAATCTTAAAGTGTTTGAATTATATGATTGCATCTTTAAAAAGAAGTGCTACATTTGATTCAAACAGTTCTGTATTTTGTGTTTTGTTCTGGATCCTCTGCAATCAATAATTTGATACACCTTTCAGCCATCAGTCCTTTCCATTCATTCCACTTTTTCATCCTTCAAGATGAAAAAAAGATTAAAATTAATTTTACCTAAACAACTATGCTTATAAAACTTATCCAAAATATGTATTGTTTTAGTGTGTTGGTTTTAACGTACTAATTTTACTTTTTTATGTTTGTACTTTCAGGAGAAATTCTTGCCATTTCTGGATATGTTCCAGAAGGAAAGTGTGAGAGTGGAGGTTTGCAAGTGCATTATGGAATCTTTTATTAAGTAAGTGGAGACTATTGGGGTGAAATGTACTCTAGAGGGTCTGAGAAATTTATTGAAAGGTGGCTGGGGAGGAGGAGTCAGTATATGGGCCATTTAGCTGGTGAAGATGTTCCAGGGTATGGGAAAGAAAACAGAAAACATGTCCATTTTGTTAATGTATTGGTGGACTCACTGTTCACAAAAAAAAAGATAAAATTGAAGTAATTATATTGATGTTGACTTGCTGTGGGTTAACAGAGTACTCTGAGCTCTTTTTAAATGGTGTTGCCTTTGTTGGTTTATGAAATGTATTTCATATTCCAGTTGCTGTGACAGCACACGACTGCTGCCTTAGTGTAAAGGAGTATTGCCACAGTTGAAAATTGACTTAGAAAATGAAAATATCTTCCAATGTTGTAAAAGTCAAACAGACCTTTTCAAATAATTAGCTGGTTCCTTGAACCATTTTTTCCATTTTCACCTTCCCTCCAGGTACTTATATTCATTGCTGAGCCCCCCGAGCCTTCTCTCCCTTGGGTACACAGGCCCAGCTCTCTTGGCCTTTGCTCATATGAGAAATGCTGCAAGCCTCTTAATCATCTTAGTGGAGCTGCACTGCACGTGTGCCTCTGTACCTAAACGTGACATTTATCCTTCCTGTCTGTCCCTAAGTAGCTGAGAGATTACATTATCTCTTGGTAGATCAAGGATTGCTTTGTTTTGATGTTCATAGATTGCCTCCATGTATCACACGTCTGGCTTGTTGTGTCCCTTAAGGAGTCAGAGGCTGTGGCTTGGCAGCACAGCTCTGTGTATTAAGATAATATTTCTTGACTGGCATTTGCTGGAATTGTACATGTACTGAGCACGTGATATTTGGATTTCTGTTAGATCACAAATGAATATAAAACTTGTGTAGTGTCATACAGTGCTGGTGATTGGAATTATGCATTAAATTGCTGTTATTCTAGTCATTGTTTTCCATTTTAATCCCTTTTTCTAAAACAATTTCTAGGCATCAGCAGGAACCAACAAAGGATCCTGTAATACTCAATGCTCTTCTGCATATCTGTAAGACGATGCATGATTCTGTGAAGTAAGATTAACTTATACTAATAACTATCTTTGCAAAGTTTGGCTGCCTGGTGTAGTTTCATGTTTCTGAGGCTGTTTGTTTCAAGGTGGATTAAGACATGAATCCAATTACTAGTGAAGGAAGAGCTGTGCAGTGAAGTGGCAGCATGTACCATTTGCTCCTTAATTGCTGCTGTATTTTAAATACTGAAGCAGAATTTTAAAAGGAAAGTAGCAACAGTTTTGTAGAGTTTTTAGTGAAGCAGAGACAGTATGCAATTCAATCTTAAAAATATTTTGAGAGTGAAATCAATGTAAACTTTGAGTTATAGTGAATAATAAGCTGTTTTTCAGGTTGAAGTGAATATGTAGCTACTAAAGCCCAGATTGCAATACTCAGTTATACCTTTTTTTTTGGCCACTATTTTCAACCATTATAAAGGGCTGGGAAATATTTAAAAGTATACCTGGAATACCTCTAGAAACTTGAGTAAGGGAGGCTAGAACTGAGGAGAAGCTCTTGGACCATCTATATCTTTCCCCTAAGTCCTCTTCTTCTATTTTTCCCTTGACTTGAGAGCTGAGGTAGCTAGAGATCCCATGTGCCCAGTTGCACTCTCACTGCTTCAATAGCAGTTGTGCACTTTGGAAAATATTGTGGTTTGTAGGTAACTTGCAAAAATCACTCTGAAATGTGTGTCTGATTGAAAATAGAGCCAGAATCACAATGCTGCAAATTTTAGGTCTCAGGAGCACAAATCTCTTCTTTTTTGATCTGATTTGGTTTGAATTTTAAGGGTACAATTTCTTTTGGCAGTCTGAGCACAGAGCCTTTTAGTACCTCAGATACTGCGAAGGAACTTGTAACTTTCTCAGCCTTGATAGGCCATGAATGCAAGATTTATTGCCAATAAAGAAGTCAGATTTGGCACATAATTCCAATTTATGCCAGCTAGAGCACTTTATTTTGGGTCACAGCTCCTTATTTGGCTGTGTGTTGCATTAAAAGCCACTTCAGCCTTTATATAGAACAATATATTGTACTTAAAGGACCTTAGTAAAAAAAATTTTAAAAGGCAGTTTATGACAACCCATCTTTGGTGCTTCCTCTGACATTTTGCCAAAACAATTTCATGGTTTACTGGGATCTTTAAAATCCTTGAAACCAACAGTTCCTCTAGCTGAAGATGGTGTACATTATTAGCTTGGTTCTGTTGGTAAATCATCATAAATTCTAGTTATCTTTAAGTAACTCCTGCATCTATTTTTGCATCCTGGTTCAGGAAACTCCCAGCCCATTGTGTAGGGCTCACTGACCTCTGTAACAGCTGTTGGAGGATAACAGCCTGGTAGGGGTCTGATTCAGAACAGAACTGGAAACCTATAACTGACCTGAAGATCTCATTACAGGCCTCCTGGGCCTTTCAGAGCCCATCAGTTGACTCTTTTGACTGGCAATGCACTAATGAGCTAATCATGCTGAGGTTTTCTTTCCTCCTTTACTGAATTTGTATAATAAAACTATTGTTCTCTTCCCATCTGTTGTCTGAGGTGGAAATTGGTAACTGATACACTAAAGGTCAAAGCTGAAGCCAAGTATTATAATAGTAAGAGGATTAAATTGTATTAGTTAATTGTAATTTAACTTTTTATTCATCAATTTTCAGTGAAACAGGTTTGACTTACTGGATTTTCTGTGATGTAAATTTGTTTCAGATCAGACTTTCTACTCTTGCTACAGAATAAGTATCTGTGATAATATTGAAACAAACTCCTTTTTACATATCAGTTTAGTTCAGTTCTTACTAAAACACCAGAAAAACAGCACTGTAGAAAGGAGATGTTAATTATTTTTTAAATTCTGAGGCAAGGTTAGTTAATTACAAAACCATAAACAAACCCCAAACCAAACATTAAACCAATGTTGTTTCTAAAATAAATACACTATTACATATACTATTTAAAGTTTATTTTAAAAGCTTTACTGCTTAAATAGGATAACCTTTTTTGAAGAATAGATTTACTAGTTTCTTTAGGCTTTTGGAGTGAATTCTTACTGAAATTTTTGTGTTGCAACACAAGACTGAAGCCACTTGTTTTCTACAGTAAAGAACATTAGCTTATCTTACTTCTCCTTGGGCCTAATCTGGGTTTCTGTAGATCTAAAGACACTCTTAGCAATTTTTACTTTTTTTTTTTTCAACATGAAAATTAGTTTGGTGCATGGTTGACTTGGTGGTATTCATATTAAAGTTAGTTTTATACATAACGTTATTTAAAATATTATGTGTCTTTTGAACCTTTATAGATAAACAAGATAATCTCCTAAAAATTTATCATATAAGTTTTCTCTTCTAGTGCACTAACACTTGAGGATGAGAAAAGAATGTTAGCAGCTCTGATAAATGGATTCATAAAAATGGTGAGTGACGGTTGTGTGCAACTGTTGGGGTTACCTTATAGCTCAGATTTTCCTGGGATCCCCATGAGGAACAGGTGCCTGTGTGGCTGAATCAGAGATTGTGTGTCTGACTTGACACTGCTGAGAACCCCAACGAGGGCATTTTAGTGACATAAGTGTACATGCGTTCAAAGAAATGTCTTGCAGTGTTGAAGCTGACATGGTGTAATATGAAAGTGCACATGTTGTTTATTTAATCATATTTGCTGCTAGTTTTGTAAATTTTTTCTAAAACATAGCAAGTATTTAAAAGTTAAAGAGCAACTGAAGTCTTGACTGTTACAGCATCAGAGTGATCACTGATTTATGTGAATGAAGTTCCACTACCCAGCTCGAAGTGGAACTAATATCAGCTTTAAGAAATACAAATTAAATGTGACTTTTATGTTATTCTTACCTGTTTATCTTAATTAACAAATAATATAATTTGTATCATTAAATTAGTAGTTCCACAAGAACTGCAGATGTTTTGTCTTGAAATTAGTTTCTACCCTTCCTTCCCTCTTATCCAAGTAAATTCTTTTGTTCTTTGTTGTTTTTGAGATGTCAGGTTGTTTTAGGGAGACCTTCTCAAGACTTTTTTGTTCACTAACCACTCTCAATGCCTAGTTTTTCTTTCACATTTTGCTGACAGGCTTTGTCTCTACTTGTCCTCTTTGTTCTTTGTTTCAGTTCTGTAAATTTACTCAAGATGGTTGCTTTTTCTTCAGCTATAATAATTTGCTAATTAATATGTTTTAATGTAGTTTTGCTTTATTAAGCTTTATGTGCAGTATAATGTTGTATAATTTCCTTTAGGAGGATTTCTCACATTGAATAAAATTTGATGTGACTTGACAGTCCTGGTTTACAGAGGAAAGAAATCCCAGAGCAGCAAAATGACTAGTTATGAATTTTAAACCAGCACACATTAGGGAGGGAAAAGCAGTTGTAACAGTCATCCTTACAGTCAGTCTTTTTGTGGAAAAATCTGTATTTTTAGAGAAGTTTTCTTTAGATTAGGACTCAAGAATCAGCAGTTGTACAGGTAGAGGAAAGGCAAAGACAGCTGTCTGTAATATGAGAAGCAATCCTTTGTTTTCTGCTGAGTTTCTTTGATATTTCACTATATGAATTAAATGTAATTTTATTCTCATTTTGTAAAAAAATGTTTTGCATATGACTTGAGAAATAATAAATAATTTAACCTTTACTTCTATTGGAAAAAAATTTCAGTAGAATACATAAACATAGACTGCCTGGAGACTGTTTCTCATGCTAGGCTTTTAATTGACAGCTGAGACGCTCCAGCTGACAGCACTTGGATTTTTTAAGTCTAGAGGGTTCAAAGTAGGATGTTCTCATACAAGGGCTGGTTTTTGACTTCTCTCCTGCCAGAATGCAAGGTTGAAGGCTTTTGCCATACTATATAAGCATATATTTATTAACCAAACTCGAGGAAAACATACTTTCCTTACTATTGCTATTTTCTCCTGGAGGCCTGTTATCAAGTCAACATTACAGGATTCTGAATACAGATTCATGATCTGTTTCTGTTTTTCTGGAGTTTTTTTTGTTTTGCTTTGTAGGTATGATCAAAACCAAGCCTTTGTCCCTCTTCCATAAAAAATCAAGAGTTCTGCTGGTTTTGAAAACACTTCACAAACCTGGGATTTACATTTTGTTTTCTTGATAAATACTTGATCTGTAAAGTAGAAGATCATGGGGAGTACAGAAAAAACCAAACCAGTAAATCTTTCATGTTTCCCTGAAGGTTAAGTATTGCAGAAAGATAAAAGGATAAAGATTATCCAGGTGCTATTTTGTTTTTACTGGTGTTTTTTTTCTTACCAATATGTGGGGATTTTGCTTTTTGAGTATCTGTGGTTTATCTGCACACGGTTTTATACATCTTAAAGTTAATGGCCTATAATGGTAAAATCTGAGGGGTTTGTCTTTTATAGGTTTCATTTGGCCGTGACTTTGAACAGCAGCTGAGTTTCTATGTCGAAGCCAGGTCAATGTTTTGCAATCTGGAGCCTGTTCTAGTCCAGTTGATTCATGTAAGCCAGAGTTTATCGACATTTCCTTAATAAGTGGGGATATATTTGCAGGTCTCCTATTCCCTGCTCAGATTACTGGTCCATGGCAAAATAAGTCTGTAGTATTTTTGTCAGGGGTTTATAAAGTAAACTTTGATCTCATCTCTGATTTTTTCACCCTAAACACTGAAGTTCTTGCTGTACAGGCTTGCACGGTGTCATTGCAACAAAGAAAATGGGCTATCTTGCAAGAGATTTTATGTCATAAAATAAATGGCACTTTTGTGCTTTCAAAATTTGGGTTCCCTGTTCTATAATCCTCCATCCAGAAGAGATTAGAGTGTGTCTGGCTGCAGATCCAGGCAGAGTCCTGCTATGGCTGGGGAGGTTAATCCCTTTTCTGTATTGAGTCGCAGGTGAGCATTAGCTGTGCCTGATTCTTTTGCAACATTGTGTCTTCTCCTAAATCCTTTATTATTTTGGTTTTGGTTTTTTAATCAGTGTGTTAGCTACAAATCATTATTGTTATGCTAGGAAGAGGTGACAGCACTATAACTAAGAAGCAAAGCAAAGCTAAAGGCTTGAATAAATCACCAAGTCTGTCTTCACAAAATGAGTTAGGATTGCTTTGAGGAACAGTCACTAAAATTCTCCAAGTAAAAGCTAACTAGTATAGAGAGGGCACACTGTATCAGGGTTGGCACTTGCTGTTCTCTAAATGCATGCAGTAGGACATTCAATTTGTTATTTACTACCGGGGATGTGCATTTTTCTTCATGATTTGCTTTTGGTTTTTCTGTGTAGTCTGTGAACCAGCTAGCAATGGAAACAAGAAAGGTGATGAAAGGAAATCATTCCAGAAAGACTGCTGCATTTGTCAGGGTAGGTCTGACTAATAAACTTTCAGCCTGCTTTCTTTGCAGATAATACTATCTGCTGCTTCCTAAGTTTATGATTTTTGAAAAACTAATGTGTTAGTATTTTTGACGCTGTTTGTAGTCTTGTTTTCTCTTGCTGCCAGTGATCTTTTCCTTTCTAAAGCCAAATGCTGCTGTTTAAGAGAAAAATGACCCAAACCATAATAGCAGCTTTGTGTTGGAAAAGAAAACCAAGATTGACTCTCTCTCCAAAGGAAGGTTCATTGGAAAGCTCTGTGTGTGAATTCTAGAAAGCTCAGCTTTTCAAAATATATTTGAAATAAAATACCAAATTTCTACAGAACTCAATCATGGAGAGAATGGGAGATGGGGTAAAAAATATATTCAGGCTTCTGTCTCATAGTATCAGTGCTGATATGCTGAAATCAGTATTTGAATTTCAAAATACAATGCTCGTTTCAACTTTAGTGCATCAGAGTCTGGAGAGAGATGCTCAGATGTGCTTTGAACTATACACAGGCTCTCACAGGCTGTGCAAGTTGCTTGTGTTCCCTTCTTCTAACCTGAAACATGGCAACCAAAGTACCTCCATCTCCATGTGCTGGAAAGCTATTTGCACATGCTACTATTGATGAATGGACTTTTTTAACAGCACCTGTGCCATGTCCAAGACAAAGGATGGCAGACTTCTCTGTGCCTGGGGACTCCCTGCACCATCCAGGTGTTTGGGCTGTTCCCATAGGTCTGCAGCTGCAGCACAATGGGCAAGCTCTGCTTCCTCCCAGATACACACAGTGCAGATGGTTTGTCCCTGAGGACAGGAGATTGCTTTACTAGTTAACTGTTGAGCTGAAAGCTGGTTACCTGAGGATAGAGGAACTCTCTTGAGTTAGAGTCATAGAGTAAGTTTTGAGTTTATCTAGTAAGAGTTAACGACAATAAATAAGAATAAAAAAAAATTATAATTATTGAAATACTCATTAGAAATTTAAAATTGTTGATTTTGAGCTTCACATAATATTGAAGTCTTTCCCAAAACTGATCTACAGATTTTGATTTCTGATTGTATATAAAATCCGTAAAGATTTCTGGCACTCTGAGATAGGGATTTTATTCAGTTTCATTGTTTTTAATTTGCTTTAGGCTTGTGTTGCCTTCTGCTTCATTACAATTCCATCTCTGAGCAGCATCTTCACACGTCTTAATCTGTATCTCCACTCTGGACAGGTTGCTCTGGCAAATCAGTGCCTTTCACAAGGTAAGGCACAAATTTATTTATTTAAAGGATCTCTTATTTCAGAAATATTTCTAGGTGGGAATAATAACTTGGTTGAAATAATAAGTCATATGTATATTCGTGATTAATTAAAACAACCCTGTTTCAGGCACTGTTAGAGTAAAAACTTACCATGTTAAAGCAGCTCTTCATCTCTAACACAAATCCTGTGATATCAATAACCAAGGCTGCTGACTGTAGTTCACATAGTCCTGGCTATGAGGTAGGTTTTCCTAAATTACTTCTGAATTATGGAAAGCATGGAATATTTTTCTCCTTCAAAATTGTACAAGCACTCTAATCACAAATGATGCGCCTTGTTTTAACTGTGGAAAAAGAAACTAGTTCATCTGTGTAGTAGTTAACAGGCTGACAAAGTCCTGCAACAAGCTGGAAAAGAATGAAAAGTTAGGTCAATGACAGCAGAAACTTGCTACCAAAGCACATGCATGATAAATGCTTAGCCAATAAAATATGCCACTATATCAGAGTGAAAAAGTGGAGTGATACTAGATCATATAAAGATTGAAAAATATAATTTTTTGGTTTTGCTCTGAATTGTTGGTTGAACCAGAGCCTGAGCAGAGTTTTCAGCCATCCTGTTAGCTCAGTGTTAATTGGAAATTCTGACAGAATGTGATTTGGGGCAAAATATGGGAACTATTCTGACACCAGAATGAGAATTAAGTTACCATTCAATGTGATCTTGATCCTGTTCATGTCACAAAGGAAGACAGTTTCCAATGGTTTCACCTATTCCTAAAGTCTTCTTGTACTTTTAACTGCTTGCAGTATTTTCCCTTTCCTCTTTAAAATGATGCCATTCTATTTTTGTTTTGCAATTTTAATCCTGATTTAAATGTCTGCTCTCTGATAGTAAGTGCTTTTCTTTTACATGTTTTCAGTGGAGCTGTGAGAGTAATAAATTGGATTACTTTGCAACATCTTTTGTCATGGCTATTAATTCTCTGTGCTTCTTCATGAGAGCTTGTTTTCCAAGCTCTGCATTTACCAGCAAGTTCCAGCTGCACAAACAAGCTGACTTAGGATGCTGATTAAGAATTTTTAGTACAGGGTGACTGTTGTATTTCTTTGTTTTGAATCTGATGTTGCCCATATAGCAAAGCAGAGGGATTTAGAGTAAAGCTGGCTGTTGTGTCCAAGTATGTTGTGCAAATAAAAGATCTGCAAAGCCTGTTGTTGTGCAATTAGTATTGTGCAGTTTCTTTGTAGATAACAGAGTTTACAAAAAAATGGACTTGCTTTCTCTTCCTATGGCGTTTTGTTTAATTCACCAGCTTCTCTTATCCTGTGTATCAATTTTTGTAATTGTTGCTGTGTTGCAGTGCTTCTCTCATTGGAAGCAAATGCAAGGCAGTTTTTCTGTAATACTTGGTCTTTGAGGATTATGCCCTGCCCATGTTGGGATCCACTCTATGCTTTAATAATCTTTCAATTTATAAACTGCTTTTTCACTATTTTTGTGATCCAAGCCTTCTCTGAGTGAGACTCCTGGGCCCCACAATTGTCCAGATTTTTCAATGCGAGAGCTTATGAATTTGCACAGCTGTTGTTTGACATGTGAACACAGTGCACTCACTAAACAATTAACAGGATCCCCATTCTGAAATCTTTCAAGGTAGCAGGTATATGCAAACTGAATCTCTAAACTGCATGTTTATTAATCACACTGAATTTTAGACTCACAACCTAGAGAGGCATTTGGTTCATTTCTACTTTTATTAAAATGAAGCATGTGCAAAACTCTGGTGTTCAGTAACTCCGTTTACCAAGATTTTATTATTATGCACTCTTTTTGTTTCCCTAGAAAAGCTATTTTGGGTATAATTTGTATTCAGAGACATGTCACTTGCATGAGCAATTTAGCATGTGTTAACCAGTTAGACACTGTCTTGGGACATTTTTTGTGAACTGTCCTTCTGCTGATGCACTGAAGTCAGATAATGTGTCCTTGAAAGTTACTTCTAACACAGTTTGATCTATATCTCAACTGAATGAGCAAGAAGTAAGAGTTAAGAAGTACTGATGAATTCATAACAGCAAATTTAAATCCAGTCAGTTTACTGAGTTAACTGATGCCACTTAGACACTGATCTACTAAAACTAATGCGGCATGAAGTGAAGATTTAAGAGAGTGCAATTAATGTTAGCATTAGGCCAGGAAGTGAAATTGTGCTTTGCCTGTAACCTTTATTTCATGCTGATTTGAATTAGCTTAATTGGTTTAAAATTGTGAAGAGAAATAAAACTGAAAGGTAATGTACCTGATGTGATAGCTCAGTCAGCAGTGGAGCATGCATGTGTGTGTGTGTGTGCATGCAGTTTGTCTTTAAAGATTCCAGCTGTTGGTTTTAGCATTGTAAATTCCTGGATTTTTCTTAATTTTAAGTTCCTATGGGGAGTCTAACGATTTCAGTGAGTTTTCATTGCTACGCATGACAAAATTGAGTTCCACAACTTCTGTTGGCAATAGGAAGGTTTCTTTACATTGCCAATGTATCTAACTGAAAAAGGAGTACAATTAACTGTTGGAGTAGATAAGGGGAATTAAAAATTGCTTTTTTATTAAGAAGATGTGCAGATCATAACAATAAATAAAGTTTACAAGTCTGGGGACTGCACTGATAAACTTGCAACAATTGAAGAGCCACAGCTAATCTGCTAATAACTAGAAGAGTTTGGGTTTTGCCTCATTCCCAGTCTCAAGGGACAACAGTAGTAGACCATCAGTCCTTGTGTCTCACTGTTCCCATTTCCTCTGTCAAATCAGAGCCTTGTCTGCTGGGATTTGCCACACTGTTAATCAAATCAAGAGTTTGAAGTCACCCAAATACTTCAGTATTAGAAAATTGTAATTGTAATTTTTCTTGGAATAGATTTTCTTTAATACCATGAAATTGGGTCAGAAATGTGAATTTATAGGCTCATGAAACTCCAGTATTAATACACTGATGGATGTCTGTCTGGGAATGCTCTTCAGTATGTATTAAACATGACGACTGTCTCTTTTGTCTCCAGCTCCCAAGGCCTCCTTTAAATGAAATGAATCTGTAATTATGTTTAAAATGTTTTAGGTGATTTTGTCCTGCACGCATAGTTTGTACCTCTGGAGAGCCTATTAAGAGCCCACCTTCAAAAGGAAGATGCTAGATTTTTCAGAGATGAGCTTTCCATTTTTCTAACTGAGCCACTGAACACTGCATGGTGCCAGCAGTTACTGGTCATGCTTTCTGCCAGCATGGGGAGTGTTTGGACTAAATTGAGATTAAATGCATGCTCCATTGTGTCACTCCTCTGGATTCCTGAGATATAGGTATTATTTAAATTGCACATATTTCCTCCCTCTGGAAAGGCTACTTTTGTTTGTCAGAGACAGCATGAGTTTTTAGTTGTTGGTCACAGCATTCAGCAGGTGGGTCGAGGTGATGTAACTTTCTTTGTTTTAAAGGCTGTGAAATCTTTGCCTCACTTGAGAAGTAACATGCTGAGTGAATAAGGTAATTCAACTGATTCTGTTTGACTAATTTCACTGGGATACTGTCAAACAAAAGTATAAGAATGGAGTCTGTCTCTTAGATCAACTGATGTTCAGCCAATGCAGATTTTAATTGTGATGCATACAATGTTTAATGTATTTCTAGGTATTTGTTCTGTTCTCCAATTGTACCTAAAACACAGTTTCACATAGTAGACTACAAAAATAATTTCTACTACAGAAAATGTTACTTTTCCATCAATGTTCTCTAAATAGGACAGGCTTCAGCCGCACTCTGGAGGAAGTATGGCATGGAATATCTAATAAGCAATATTAAATCACAGCCTTGTAATATTTTAGAGTGTTTTCCCGGTAGCATTAGATAACAATTTCTAGTATTTTTTGTAATCTGCTAAAATCTTTATTGATCAGAAGAATATAAATAGAGAAAATTTGGGGGAAAGAATTTAGAGAAATAAGAACCTGAAGAAATTTTCCCAATTACAGATTTTGGAACTTCTTGGCTTGTACTTCTCTGGTGATTTTGGCATATGCTGTCTCTGTTAACTTTTTAAATACTGTTTTCCTTGAAGGCAGCAAAAGAGCTTTGAGGAAAAAAAACATGAGATACTGTTTTCCTTACTAGTAATGCTAAATATTGCTTTATTTGAACAGAATTGTGACTTGTACTGTTACCTGGGATTTCCAGCAGGAAATCAGCTGGAACTGCTGGAAACTTCTCTCATTCCCTGAGCTTTTTCTTGTTCCTCTCTTTATCCCAGCCAATAGCTTTCCCATAATATGTGAGAGAGATGACATCTCTGTAAGCTTTTCAGACTAATACTTTGTATCAGTTTGCCAGTTCTTCAAGTCTGTCTAGCCCTTGACCTGTTTTTGAAAGTGTCTAGTAGCATCTAGTAGGGGAACTTACAAGAAACAGTAATGTAGAATGATGCTTCTTGGCTTTCAGCTGCAGGTGATCTAAATACATCTTTCAACAAAACTTGTGTATGGAACATGGCACTTAATAAAAGAAATGGTCTAATCCTTAGGAATTTA
This sequence comes from Serilophus lunatus, assembly GCA_013399895.1. NCBI lineage: Eukaryota > Metazoa > Chordata > Aves > Passeriformes > Eurylaimidae > Serilophus > Serilophus lunatus. The sequence continues at coordinate 273,941 of VXBA01003660.1, read as the reverse complement.
ATTTTTTAATACATTTTTACTTTTTGGCCTTCATAACTTCATGTGACAGTTAATTCCACAGTTACCTGCCACTTGGAAATCCAATACTTAGGGATTTATTCCTGGGTTTTAAATGTTAGCTGAGTGTCTCAGAGCATGCGGCTGATCTCCAAGTTTTTTCTTCTTGCAGTTTCTGAGATGATGGAATTGGTAAGATCTGAAGAATTTGTTGTCAGGATAGTCTTTTCTAATAGGGAAACAGTTCCCTGCTTTAGCACCTTTTAAATCTTTTTTCCCTTGTGGAAATGGGAAGATCAGGACTATTCTGGATATAAATGCACAACAGCTCTATAAAGCAGTGACACCTTGGTTTTCCAATACTCTCCTAAAGATTCTTATAATTGCCTTGCCTTTTTGACACCCGTTTAGGATGTATTTTTCAGGAAACCATCTATAATGACTCCAAAATCTTTCATGAGTGTAAATAGCCTATTTAGAACTTGTCTTTCTACAGTTATAGCAAGGACTGTTTTTTTCCCCACATGCCTTACTAATATTAGAGTTCATCTGCTGCTTTATTGCTCAGAATCGTAAGATCCATCTGTGATGCTTTGCACTCACGTTCCAGACTAGTCTGCAAATGTTGTCATCTCAGCTTATCCTAAGGACAAGTCTCTGCAGATCCTTAAGGAATGCAGCACTCATTTTGCTCCTCTGCGAAAACTTTTTATTCCCACCCCATCCTTTATTGTTATGTATCCTCGTGAGGACTTTCCTCCTTATCCTGTATCAGCTTAATTGTTTAAAGAGCCTTTTCTCTAAGGAACACTGTTAAATGTTTTTTAAAATCTAAAATCTATTGACTGAGTTACTTTTAAACAAGAACTTGCTGATTCTTTGGAAAACTTGAGAAACTTCTGAGGAATGATTTCTCTCTGCAAAAACCATATTGACTCTTCAGCCTTTTATCATGTTTTTCCATATGTCTGCTCATTTGATTTTTTTTACCTCATAACAACCAGGAGAAACAACTGTGTATTTACCTATAGCATTTATTATTTCAAAATTTCCAGTATTACTAGTGGAGCTTTCTTTAGAGGCTGCTGCTGACTCTGTATGCCATTGGAAGTACTAAGGCCTTGCTAACAATCTATCCTCAAGCTACACCTAAAACTGTCTCTAGCAAGCTTCATCCACATAATTACCTTTTTATCTGCAGCTAATTCATAGTATGAATTAACAAAGTACATTCCAGTTCATCAAACAGCTGGGCATTCATTTTCTAATTTTAGCTTTGTTACTTCAAATAATTCTTTGTAGTTTCTGGATTGGAAGTGATGTGCAGAGAATTTTAAGGTGGACAATAATGTTCAGTATTTCAAGGAAAAACGTCATTTGAACAATGTGTCAAAACTCTCACAGTGACCTCAACAATCTGAGGAGAAGTTTCATATGTTTGCAATGCTTGGTTGTCAAAAAACAATGGATTAATTTATTTAACAGAAAAAATAAGTCAACAAAACCCCCATACTTGCTTCCCATTAATATTTTTGCACTGGTATACAAGGATTCATTGAATCTCCAGCATCTGTCAGATGTGGAAGCAAAATCTTTGGAGTATTAAATTAGGTTTGACAGTGCTGTAAGACACGAAAGTGGTGTGGAATGCAGAAGACTCTTTATGGGACCTGGTTTTGTCCTTTGGGTAGACTTAGCCTGGTGTAATTGTACCCATGACTAAAAATAGTTTGGGTAGGTATGTTAAGCTCGCTCCCTTTAGCTCTTTGAAGGTGGACTTAAGGAGCTTAATTGTTTTCCCATCTCTAATGGCTTTGTTCCTCCTTGATTTTTTTGCCTGAAATCTTAGTTTCATACAGTGTAATTTGCTATCACAGATGCAGCAAATACAATGCAAGCTGAATTTTTATATCTAGAGAGATTGATATATAGAAATATCTGGAGGTACATATAGTTGTGTGTAGGTATTATTAAATGTGTGTGCATGTGCCATCATGAATATTGTCAATAGCAAAACATTCAACACCCATTTCACTTGCTTTTTTTTCTGTAGGAGAGAATTTCTGGAAATGCTGACTTGGTTATCCAAGACTGTTAGTTTTTGTAGCATGAAAGTCAGCATGTATGCTTGGGGGAGAGTTATAGGATTATGGTCAACCAAAATGAAGGAGCTGCTATGAAAGAATAAATGTAGCGAAGCATGAAGTATGTTGTGTTTGGAGCACTGCACAAGATATTAACAGCAGTCTGGGAAGGCTTCATCATCATGATTTGTTGTAATGTGCAGGCTGCTCTCCCCTTATCCAGTTTAACAGGGGCTCACTTTGCAAGCAGTATTGTCCTTTATGCAGATAAGAAAACAGCATCTCTTTTCAGAAGCCTTTTTTATCTTCTTTAAAATCGAGAACATAACATCATTGTGGGTTTTGGTGCTTTATAAGTGGTTCCTTATACCTTTTGGAAGCCAGGAAAAGTGATATGTGGTTTTGTTTTAAAACATCTCTACAATAATAGCTTTAAAAATTGACTTCTTTTAAAGATACAGATAGCATAATTGCATGACCTCATAATTAGGGTAATTCAGAATTGAACACCGATGCTCATTTCATACTGCGTGAGAAAAATAACATGTCTGTGACAACCTATTTAGTGAACTTTTTTCCAAATTCAGTGCATATGATGCATACTCTGGCACCTCTCTGCAAGAGAATAGGAGGTGTTTAGAGGACAGGTAGTTTTCTGCAGTCTGTAATAAAACCCTTTGCATTAATGTGTATTTATTTTTGCTTCTTATGAAGCATCTATATCTTGGACAAATGTGCTTTTAATGTTCCAGCATAAAACCATTCTGTGGTTAGCACAGATTGGCAGGACTCGTAACAAAACGAACATATTCTCCTTTGCCAGTACTTGTGGGTGTACCAAAGTAAAATATTGTGCTGTGTTGCTTTTTTGGTGTTGCTTTTTTGGTGTGCCTTGCTGCACTGAGGGGAAAGCAGGAGGAAAAAGGCAAGGATCAAGGATTGAAAGAGCGAGACAAGAGCCCCCCAGCCTCCCCATTGTGCTGGGACAGTGACAGTGTGTAGGGTTTGCAGGGTGACCCTGTGGCAGGGGACAGCAGCCACGTGGAGACAGCCTGGGGACAGCTGCCCTGTGACTGCCGTGGATAGGGAAGAAAAGGATGGAAGTACAGCAGAGCTTGTGGAAGTATGGGCAGAGCTATCACTGGTGTGGGCACGTCTCTCCTTCCAGCAGCACTCGCCTGCAGAGGAGCCAGGCTCACTGCTCTTGCCAGCAGGGGTAATGGGGGAGCTCAGGGCTCTGGAGCTGCCCGGCCGGATGAGAAGGCAGCTCTCATTCACAGCAACAGCAGGAGGGCAAGAAGAGTAAATTGAATCAAGTTTCAGTTTTTGAAAGTGAAGATAAGAGGTTTTGTGTTTGCGCTAGGGCAAAAGTTTAGAGGAGAACGTGTAGGGCTGTGATTGCTGGGAGGGCAGGCAGTGGTTTAGGGTGAGGTGCTTTGCATCTCTGCTCTTTCTCTGTGCAGACTGATTGCTGCACAGGCCATTCTCATCCTGTTATGAAACAACTTCAGGAGGCAGGAGTATTCTCTGCACAGACATGGGTACTTTGGTATGCAGACTATTCTCTGAGGCACATTTTTTATTTGTCTGGTCACATGTTTTTATTGTATGGTGATGTGGGACATGCACTTTTTTTTCTGCTGAGACAACTGTGGAGGTGACAGCGACTCATTTACTTGTGCTAGAATGAACATCTGCTGCTGCTTTCCTTCCTCTTATAACTCAGAGAGAAAGATTACTTACCTTCCTTTGGGTTGGCTGTCTAAACTTACATGTTGTTTGAAATAAATAAAAAACAATCTTTCACCTCAAAATAGATATGCAGAATAAAAGAAAGTACAATATTTGACAGAAGGGGCCTGTGTTCTAAGCACTAAAAATTTTAGAAGGCCTTGAGCACTCATGTGCTGAAAAGAAAGAGTCAGAAGAACTACAGTTTTTCCAAAGCACATGTTTCCCTGGTATTCCTCATAAGCTTAAATTAGATATCAGTTAGTACTATATTTAGCAAATTTGCTTGGAGTCTCAGATGAATTTTTCCAGAGCAAGCTGTACTCCTGGAAGTGCCCATGCCTGCCTGTCAGTGGTATCTCCATCCCAGCCATCTAAGACCTCTTGGCTTTCACCAAGAATTCTCTTTTTGATAAAATTTGATTTCATGGTCTTGGTCTCTGTTCCTGTAAAATAAAAATACAGTATTAATTGAGAAGGATGCTTTGAGGTACATGGCTAAATAACTCAAGCGAGATGTGGATACTTGGATATTCTGAAATGTAGCCAAGAAAGTGCAAAACAGTGTTGCTGTCAGAATTTTTTTGTGAACTCAGCATATTTAGGAGGTCTTTTAGTGTAAGATGGAAAATATTGTTTCTTTTGATTTTTGAATATTAATAAATTAGGGAATAGATGTTCTAGTGTTTGAAATTTATATTTTTGTAAAATTAGAGAGTTTAATAAAGAGTTATGAAAACCTCTTATTAGCTATTTTGCCAAGGCCATAATGATGGATGGTTTCTCTAATTCCTTTATTGCAATTCCTGGAAAAGAATCTTTTTATTTAGGTAACCAGCAATGCCTCAGGTTCTGGTACTATATTAATATTTTCTTTTTAATTAGAGAAATAAGTTGTTAGCATTGCCTTATAACTTTAACAGCCTTTATATGCAAGATGTGTAAAATGATGGTGTTCCCCTGTTACACAAAGGAGAGGAGTTATAATTTCAAAGGCGAAGTGAGAACTTCTTTTGAACAGTATCACTTGAATTACCACAGATTTTGACAGCTGAGTCCTCAGGTTTTTTTGCAGTTAAACATGTTCATTTTCTGTAATCTGTGTGAAACAAACTCGAAGCAATCATTGGGTCACACGCATGAATACCATCATGGTTGGAGTGATAATACAGCAACTCTATTTTTATTTTGTAGCTGATGCTTTTTTCAAAGCTGCAGTGAGCCTTGTTCCTGAAGTGCCAAAAGTGATCAGTGTGGACGGAAAGATGCGACCTTCTGATGCCTTTCTCCTGGAATTCCTTTGTAATTTTTTTTCCACCTTACTCGTTGTTCCGGTAAGTTGTGTGTGTATGAACAGCATGTAGGATAGCAGACAGTTTTGAGTTTCCTGTTTAAAAATTCAGAATAGACCGGGCTTTTGGAGTGAGAAATGCAGTGATTAGCTTTCTGTGGGAAACTGAACCAATTTGCTCATTGGCTGCAAAATCACTCACCCCAATGCAAAATGGGAAGGCAGAACAACTGTGTGGAGGTAGAGGAACAGCATTGACAGTCTCAGTAGCGCCTGGCACTTAACTGGATTTGGGGTGGAGTGAAATCTCACCATAATTGTGTAAACACCATTTACAGTTTTATTAGCTAAGCACTCTAAGTCTAGTACCTGAGAAGGGGAAAAATAGAGAGCCCTAGTTTCTATTAGTTTCAGTTAACTTTGTTATGTGTTGCCTAATCATTTGAGTGAATACAGTCATTAAAAGATATGTTTTGGCATAACCTTCCTCTTCTGATGAATATTTCACAAAGTACTACCATTCTACATCTTTCCAATTTGTAACTAATTTTCAAGTTTAGAGAAAGAGATGTAATTTTACTTCCAGTAGTTTCAGCTGAATGATGAGGGAAAATTGTAAATTCATCTGGAAGACCAGAAAAATAAATTGAAGTATATTCATTTGTTCTTGGAGAAAGTAGGTTGTTCCTCTTCACTGAAACATTCCTTAGGTTTTGTCCTTCCTTTGGTTTTGATGACATTTGGTGAAGCAGCACAGTTTGGTGTTGTCCAAATCTTCATCATCAGAGCAATGGATTCTCCTTATTCCAGTGGAAGGGGTTTCCCAAGCCAGGCATGTTTAGAAACTTGGAGGTGCTGTGTTTTTAGAAGGGAAAGGGCAGTTCCCACTGGGTTGTGCCATTGCTGTCCACTGACTGCAGAATTAAGACTCTGAAGGAAGGATGTGGAATGACTCCGATCATTAATAGATGATTGAAGGAGGAAGATTCAGCAATGAAGAATAACCTGCAATGAGATGCCAGGATTCAGAAATCAGTTCCTATAATTTTTTTCTCCTATTTACTTTACAAAATATCAGAAGGAAATGTCCCCAGTGGACTGTGATTTGTCCTACCTATGTTGGTGTCACTGCACCAACTGCCAGCTGGAAATAAGCTGGGTGCAGTATTAAAGCTGCTTGCAAAAACTCCCAGCTTATGTAAAGCAGATGTCTTTCCACTTCTTTCTTGTTAAAAGATTGTTAATTGTCTATAACTCTCACTTCCCAGTATAAGTGTTGTGAAACTCATAATTATATGAGTAATATACTACAGATTACTGACATGATTTTAATAAAAAAATGTACCCAGTGTTTAATTTTAGAGGCTTAGCTGTTAAGAAGCTGACAATTTTGGACTACTCCCCCATGACTAGAAAACAAAGCATTTCAAAGTTTGTGGAGGCTGCCTAGATCAAGTTCTGATTATGGGTAAAATGGACATTTTAGGTGGAAACTGGAACACGTTTTTAAAAGGATTTGCAGGAAGCACACTTAAGAAAAGTAGCTGTCAGCTTTAATTATATTGTAGTTTTGCTTTTGTAGAGCTCGTATTGTGGCTCTAAATGACTGAATGACTGCAAATAATCCTATTTTTTTGTTTTGGGGTTGCTGTGGTGTTGGTTTCAATCTATCTTTTTTCTTCCCTGTAGGACCATCCAGAGCAAGGAGTGTTGTTTCTTGTGCGAGGATTACTAAATGTGATCCAGGATTATACTTGGGAGGATAACAGTGATGACAAAGTCAGGATTTATACTAATGTTTTGCATCTGCTGTCTGCAATGACTCAAGAAGCATATATCTACCATGTAGATAAAGGTAATACCTAAGGGAGGGCTCTGGGTCCTGGTGTTCCACCATGCAATTGTAATATTGTGTTATCACCCTGCCCAGTTAATGAAGATCAGTGGTAGTCACTCTGACAGAATGGATTATTTTTCTATCCAGTTCCAGGTATTGTAACTTAAAATAATCACAGGAGGTGGCTCCTGAACAGATGTACAGTCTGTTCTTTAAATCTGTGCAGAGTGAGTTACTTAGTTTGCTCCTGGTGGTGGTGGTGCAAATACATATAACTGTGAGCTTTTCAAGCATTAGAACTTTGTACATCTGGAGGGTTTTCTTTAAAGTATCAACTTGATTTATACTTACTGTTGGTGTTTCATTCACATTTATTTACAACTTCAGTTTTCAGAATGTAAAGCCTTGTGTCCATTATTTAAATGATGTATTTACTGCTTTGAAGGCAGCTTTGGAAATTGCTGTAATAAGTTATAAAAATCTTCATTGTAGCTAGAAAATTCTAAAGATTTTACATTTTTTAAAATAGTTGCAATATTTTTTGTAGTAATATTTTGATATGCTTTAAAATTTGAGTATTTGCCTTGTGATTGTAGGTTACTAAATTTAGATAGAGTAATAATTGAGTCTTTTAAAACATACTGGAAGATTAGTGAGTCATAGAAGCCAAACTAGTAATTGCACAGGGCTTTCACAGAGTGGAAGGCAGGAGTGTATTCTGCACTTGTTCTGGGGAACAGTCTGTCAAAGTTACCAGCCATAACAAAATATATCCTGCAGTTAGCAGCACAGAAAATAGCTGTCAGTTGAACTACTACTCTGTAGTAAATCTGCTGTTCAAATTCTGTAAGGAAATGTGGTTTAGCTGCTTTTTCTTTCACCTCATTTTTTATATAGCTGCCTAATCCCCAAATGAGAAATCTAAATTAATTAGATTGTAATGGAGACAAGCATGAAAATATAAATTAGTAACTTTTCCCCTCTATTAGGGTCATGGATTTTTTTTCTAAGTGGACCATGTGCCTTAGCTTCTTAAAATGAAGTTTACTTGGAAACAGGATGATTTTTTTTATCTTCATGCTTTCTGATTTACCCTGAATACATGTAAACTTACAAATTACTTGTAACCAATTTTTTTGTAAAACATACATAAATTAGACAAAAAGGCATGTTTAAAATCACACTTACATAAGCTGCAAAAACTGCAAGAGCTCTCTTCCTCCAAAGAATCTTTTAAGGTATTTGAAACTAAAGATATACTTTCTGAATTCCTATCCAGAACTTTTTAGGAAAGAAAAACTAAAACACAGTTTCTTTTGAAAATCTTGTTGTTTTTCACAAAGTAGAACAAACTGTTTGGCCCAGTCCTGCTGCCATTGAAGATGAAGGCTGTGGAAATGTGAAAATTAACACTATGTGTTGTTTTGCATTAAGTCTAGCAGATATTTTTGAGCCTGACTGCATCCAGGACCACAGGACTGGCTTTAAGGTGGAAGCTTCTTTTCAGTGTTTTGTTCCTGAAATCAAAAGGACATTGTAGGCAACCAAGTGGTAGGCACCTAAACAGCATTGTTAGTGTTTCATGGAGAAGGGTCATTATTTAACTTCCAGATGTGGTCTTCTATTGATAGCTGATGTTTTTAGTAGCAAACAAATGCTCTTCGGCCAGACCTAAGCTTGAATTCATCTCTGCAGTCGATTCCAATGACACCCTGTATGGTGGAGACTCCAAGTTCCTGGCTGAAATTAATAAACTGTGTGAAACAGTGATAGCACAGATACTGGATCATCTGAAAACCCTGGGAAAAGAAGAGGTATGTTTTTACTTGTCATGATTCAGTACAGAAACAAAAGTAATTTGGAGTTGAAGGAACAGACCACCTTTGGACGGGCGCTGGTCTCTTCGGAAGCTCCAGGAACCTTTTAACAAGAGGCAGTTGGGGAATTTTGTTTAAAAAGTGAGTTTGTCATGTAGGCAGGCTTGTGATGGAGACACCTAATGATGTGAAATAGATCCTGTCACAGTCATAATACATTTTTAAGGTGAAGCTGTGTGCTGACAGCTGACAAGCAGCAGAAGCTACTCTGGCACTGTTGTATCAATTGTGCACCAAGGAGTGATTGTGCTGCAGTGCAGAATGATCACTGCAGAGCAGCACTCTGCACTAAGACTGAGCTTAGAGTTAGGTGTAGTCTGGTTGTGGAAATGTGATGCTCTGTGATGTTAGAGGTAGCTTTAAATTAACCAGCTTGAGTCCTGCTGCAGTTTGGAAATTTGATGCTCAGTGTGGGATAACTTTTTTTTATGAGTCTTTCTGACTACAGTAAGCTCTGTGATGATGGTATTGCAGTTACTGGCCTAAGATAGAACAGACAGTGCCACAGTTACTCCTTTGATTGCAATATGTCATACCTAAAATGTGTTCCATAGCCATCCCTCCTGTTGTTGCCTCTTGTTTCTCAACTTTGTAAATCATAGAATCATGGAATGCTTTGGGCTGAAAGCTCCAACAGCTCTTTCATGAACAGGAAACAGACATTATTTTCTTGCCAGCTAAGTTAGCAGTAGCCTGAAATATCCATTTCTGTGATAAGCAAAGTGAGAATTCACAGTTAATCTATTACTGGGTAAAATACACTGATAGCTACCTATCATTAGTAACAGTTTCAGATCCCAGACATTAGGAGGAAGTCAGGAGAGAGGTAAAGAGGGAGGAAAAAGTTGATTTGTCTTTATCTTGATTTTAGTGCATTTATTCAATATTAAATAAAGAATAGGCAATGTATTGAATTTCTTGATTGGAGTTCAGAGCCTCTGAGGGATCAAAAACAACTTCATGGATTGTATGTGAAAGGCAGGTGACTAATGTTTTCAGTATTACCAAAATAAGGAGAACTTGCTGTTCTGCTACTGTACCTGTTTCTGAGATTAAACCTCTCCACAGCTTCCTAATCATCCCTTACTGGACAACTTCTATTGATGGAAATCTTGTGGCTTGTAGCCTGGAATGGGAGGGCAAGGGATGATTGATTTGATGGAATTCTTTAGATAGTCTGTTTGCACAGTAGCCCATAGTATTTGCTAGTACAGAATAACTGATAGCACAGATTAACTGATACATATTGGGAGGACACTGTACTAAGTTTAGCTTTTTCTCTGCGTTTGCTTTCCTGTTTGTCCTTGAGCAATTTTAGGGATGGAAGATGAATAAATCCTTTGCCCAAATGCCTCTGCATCATTGAACACATCACCACAGTGAACAGTAGTTCTTTTTCAGAACAGCAACAGCAGAAAACAACCATTCTAGCACAGCTAAGAATGTCCAAACAGGTCTTGAAGAAGATTTTTAACAGACTTTTCAGGACTGTGGGTTGTAATTGAGGATTTTTTTGAGTCTGACTCCTGTATGGAATATGCAGGTGGGAATGTTTGTAGGGCTTGAAATTCATGGTTTCTGAAAGGACTTTTTTTTTTTGCTTTCTGCTTTCAAGTGTAATACTTTCAGTATTGAGATCCTGTTACTTTACTGAAGCCTTCATTGCACAGAAAACTGAATTCAAAGATAAGCAGCACAGATATAGGTCCTTGGCGTGCTTTGGATTCCCTCCTCTGTCCACCCTTATTTACAAAGGGGGAGCATTTGTTCTGCTTTGTTGAGTAAAAGTCCTTGAGAAATTTAGTTAGAAATTGTTTTGCAAGAATGAATACTTGTTTGAGGAAGCTGTTGTTTCTGGGGAAATAGAGGTGATGAAAATATTATTGGAGATCTCTAACTGTGCTAAAGTAGAACTGGTCATAAAATCACTGTGGTACTTGGCTTGCTTCAGTGTTGGTGACCTTTTATTATTCATCTTCTTGGCTGCTTATTTAAATGAACAAGCCTCTGATGATTTTGTGTTTGTATTGGTTCATTTCCTTTAAAAGCTATAAAGTAAAATAAATTTTTCTCACAATAAAAGCTTTTCACCAAAATGGCAATTTGGAAGAGAACAATGCATCTTATTGTTAACACAGCATGGTCTTTTCACAGTATTAGAGAATGCTTCATTTATGTGACAGTGCTGGAATGGAAATTTTCAGTTCTACACAGTTCTGTAAAGTTCAAGCTGTTTCTGGTCAGGAGAGTAGCACTGAATCCTCTGTGTTTAAGATTGGTTTTATGCTCCAGAAATGTAAAAGCTTGCTTCTTGCTCTTCAATCATAAATTTATGTTTTATTCAAACATGACTTTTGATCCAAAACATCAGGAACATGTCATTGTGTCCCTGGCAGTGCCATGCTAGGATGGCAGTCTTCCCATGTACCATGTAATAGATTCTGGACACTTTACAATCAGTATAAAAAATGGAGCAGGAAAAATGCTCTTGAGGCTTCTTTTTTCAACACATCTGATTTTTAATTTTATATAAACTCATTACAACTTTACCTGATTTTACATGTGTTTGAATACTGAAGTAGAAGCAGAGTTGGACATAGATCTCTGTGTTGGTTGTGTGCTTTAAAGAATTTTTTAAAGAATTTTATGTTCTTGGCTGAGATTTTTCTAAAGGTGGTTAGACATTTTGTTCTTCTTTGGGAAGAGGGAGCCAGGAGATTTCCCCTGGAGCAGTTTCCAGCAGACATGGCAGGTGGTGGAGGCTCTGGCACAGGTGATAGTTCAGTGGGAGGCTGGTGCACTCCAATGAGGAACTGGGGCTTTTGAGTATCCATCAACTCCACTTCTTTGTCTCAGAGTTGGAAACTCCTAGCTCCCAGATTAATACTCTTATTACATCATTGTCTCTGGCACGGTGGTGGAGTGTAAAGACTAGAAATAGTTTAATTGAGAATGTTATTTCTGCATGTTTGTAAGATATTTGGTAAGTGGTGGAAACCAAAATAAATAAACTGGGATTCTGCTAATGGCTTACAGGATTACTGAGTATGGCTTTGAAAAGTAAAATCTGGTCCTCTGTGAACTGCAAGTTCCACAGGGAGCACATCTTTGTTGAATTAATTTTAAAACTATGTGAGCAGCACTATGAATACTGTAAGTTTTAAAAATACATTAAGGACTTTGAAACAGAGATGAACCTACATAGTGCCACTGTAGAGCCAAGAGTAAAATGTTTCAGCCTGTCCTTATTAGAGGTGTTGTACTGCACCCTTATGACAGACATCTGGCAAAAGTCACAGAAGGACAGGAATAAACATTTTAATTGCTAGGCAGAATTCTGTGAAACAGAATACATGGTCCATGGGAGAAAAGACTATTTTTTTTACTGTTATGCTATATGAAATTTGGGCATTGCTCTGCACTTTGGTGGAGGGGTGAGGACACAAGGGGGTTCACATTCTGGGATGATGTAGTCTGTTCTTTGTTTCATTGTCATCAGCATTATTCCAAGGATTATGGAAAATGTGCTGTCTAGAAGGCTGGCAATTCTCTTTGGTGTGGGAATTGCTAGTCCCATGATGTGTGTGGTTGCCAAATTGCTGAGCTGTTGCTTTCTCCTTGCTGCCTGTGAATACATCCTGTGGGCTGGGGTGCCCCTCACAATTCAGTCTTGCCAGGCTTGGCTGGCATGGAAACATCCCTTGGGTTGGAGGTCAGTGCCACATTACACAAACATTCCTGTTCATCATCACGTTCAGTCATGGTGGGATTTCCTGCAAACCTGAGCCTGCCTCTGTTTCCACTCAGCATTGTGTAACTGAGGACTAGGTGCCAAAATCCTGCCTGTTACACCTGCCCCAACACAATGAGAGTTGGCATGTCTCTCATTTTTCTGGCTTTTCCTCTGAATCCTTTTTGAATTATGGTCTTTTTTGAAGTATTTACATTTCAAATTACTAAAAAATTTCATCCTTATTTTAAAGAGTGCATTTTTTGTTTATTTTGATGCTCCAGTCAATACTCAGACTGGAGAACTGCTGCTTTTGCATTCTGCCCAATAATTGAATTGTTCCACTTCTTGTGAGGAAACCTCCAAGCAATTCCCAGGAACCTCTTTGAAGTTTATATTCAGCAGAAGACACACAGGCATTAGATGGTCAATGGGGGAAAAAATAGGTAATAGAGGTTATTTTGGTAATCCAGGATACATGATGATATAAGAGGGTGCCTTATGAATAATGACCTGGACCAGCTGGCTGTACCCTAGATCTGTTTTTCCATGAAGAGTGCTAATCCTACAAGAGAAATTTAAGCATAAGTGTTTTCCCTTCTACTGTCTTGTTGAGTTGTATTTCTGCTGTGTTTCTACTACTGGTCTAGACTGATCAATTGTACTTCTCCATCTAGTAGGGAGTACAGTTCAGTGCTCCCAAATGGTGGTTGTAGGTTTGCCTGTGAACAGGTTTTGGAGCTGTTGGGATGGAAATTGTTAATGTAGATAACTGTTAGAGGAAGACCTGTCTTCGTGGTAGTTTCATGTCATTAGTTAAATGCTTAGGGAACTTCTTGTGGTGCCTTTACCAGGTCTGGGCAGTGTGTGTGTGTGTGTGTGTGTGTGTGTGTGTGTGTGTGTGTGTGTGTGTGTGTGTGTGGTTTAAGATGTGGCAGATCGTTTCTGAATGTACAAGTCTACTGTCACATACTAACAGTAGCAGTCTGATGCTTCTGGTTTGGGGCATGCTTGGCCTCTTTTCTAGCTGGCCAATAGCATGGCTGTCTCCTTTTCCATATTTATCTGGAGGACTGATAGCTCAGTGTGTGCCATTTCTTTGATTAATAGCATCTGACCTCTCTTCTGCTGGCAGTGAGAAGAGAAATTAATTTACTTTCAGTCCCTTAGGGAAAGGGCAGAGACTGCATGGCTACACTGGTACCATGTCAGGAACACAAAGTCAGAGGCCCCTGCATTCCTCTTACCCCAATCTCTGCCTCATTCTGCCTTGTAACCTTGTCCTGAACACTGTACATTAGCTACCCCAGCATGAATTCAACTGAGTGGGGTAAAGTGCAGCATTAAATTCATTAATTGGGGTGCTCAGCTGACAGTTTTAACTATACTTCACTGCTGTGGTTTCTGTGTAAAGTGGAGCTATGCCTTTGTCAGTGGGCTTTCTGGAGCAGAGAACAAAGGACAGCTGCAGCAAAGCAGTGTGAACAAATACTACAGCTCAGATGCATCCAATAATAAATTGTCCTTTCAGCCTGTTAAAACTTACCCTGTAGGAATCAGCAGAATCTGCAATAGCATTTTAATTGTTTTCCATTCCTTCCAAATCAGGGTGGGAGCACCCTGTAAGCTTAGTGCAGGATTGTCTGTGCCCCAGAACTCCTCCACAGAGACTGGTGCTCCTCGATGGCAGATTATCTCCTTAAGGGCCCTCCTCAGCAATGTTAGGGGAAGCAGCTGCAAATATGGTGCAAACATGTTGGTATCACCAAAGTTTCAATGAAAGAATAGCAAGAGAAAACACCATCTTTTGTTAAATAGAATAGGCTGCTGGAAAAAAGCCTGAAGTTGCCCTAATCTAGATTGATAGTAGTGGTCTCTCTAAAGAAATACATAGAGCTCTGGTGCTCAAAATGCAAGGTTGGTTGGTGGGAGGGTAATTTCTATGCAATTGTAGGGCGTCTGAACCTGTGTGTCAGTCCTACATAATGCACTGTGCCTGAGTGTTATGAAATGTAGTCGTCTTGTGTAATTATTTTATTTACAGCAACTTAGGTGTATTCATGACTATCACTACTTGTTGCATTTTGAATGGGACATGAAAATACATCCTTGTATTCTTGAGTCTCTAACTATTGCTGTGTGTTACAAAACGAGTGTCCTTTGCACTTCCCAGAGTTCAGAGAACCCAGTGAGGTCATGCTGGATATTTTGGGATGACTGCATGATAATATGGAAATATCTTTTTTTCCTTACAGACCCTAAAGAGACAGAGCCAGTTGGCACTTTATTTCTTTAACACTATCGTAGCTCATGGGGATCTACGAAACAACAAACTAAACCAGCTTTCAGTCAATCTGTGGAATCTTGCTCAGAAACATGGCTTTGCTGACACCAAAACTATGGTAAGGAAAACAGATAATGCAGAGAAAATTTAGTTCTTAAGATCTTATTTTACTCTTTATTTGGAAAAAGGTAATACTTTCTTGAGCTGAATAAATCTCTTTACAAATTGCTCTCTTACAAAAAAATTAAATTGAAACCCAAACAACTGTTTTTTTTAAAAATGCTTCTTAATGAATAAGCAGCTTATTTGAAGTAATCTGTATCTTTCTAGCAATTGTAATCCTATGTCAAGCATTAAGGAACCTGTGAAAGTGTTGGTGCTGTAACCTTTTTTCAGTACAGGAAACTAGCTTTAAGAGAAATACAGCATTTTTATTTTGTGGAGGAATTGAATGATGTAAGCTTGGAAAGTGGCATTTGAGAGCCTTTAAGACATACACACAATTATGAGCTCTGGAGTAAGAAATGGCAAGTGCTCACGTGGCCAGTGAAATGGAAGGAAAATCATGAGAGTGTCTACACAAGGAAGTGATGGCCTATGAAATAAGACAGACACCAAAAATCTCCCAATACCTTTCTTTTCAAACCCAGGTGAAAACGCTCGAATACATCAAGAGGAGAAGCAAACAGCCCGAAATGAGTCACTTCACAGACCTGGCCCTTCGCCTTCCTCTGCAGTCCAGGACCTGATGAATGTCTCTTTTCCAAGGAGTCATCTGTACAAGAGAGCATGTAGCCAAGGCCAGAAATCACTGGTCTACATTCTGACTGGAGGAGTTCAGTGTGTTTTTTATACTCAGTGTGAAAGATTTACTTGGGCACAGTAAAGGTAGAACTGTTCTGAGTGCAATAATTTAACCTGAAATTCTGTTTCCAGTTTTACCATAATATTTTAAATATGGATTTACATTCAGTAAACAGTATTCTTAACCTCTATGGTTGTGAAAGCCTTTTGAAATCTAATCTGTTGTAACTTTTACAAAAAAAGGAAGAAGATAATCTGCACAAATGAATTCACGGCCTAAAAACTTCATCCCAATTGCCCAGTAGTCTTTTTCCTGTGTAGAAAGCAGCATTTCAATGCAATAATCCTACTAAGTCATCTCTCTGCTTTGGGATGCTGCCAGCATTTGGTTGGTTTGTTCCAGAAGAGAAAAATGGACAAGGTGTTATTGTTCTAATTTCTACAATACAATTTTCATAGACATGTTTATGTTTTCATTTTAGTGCATTGGTGTTTTGTAAAATGGAAGGAATCTATAAGTGCTGTCTGCAAAGAAAAATGGAAATAGATGCAAAGTACTCTATATTTGCAAAGTACACTGTCACTGAATAAAACAATTTGCAATTCATCTGTGTGTTCTGGGGGAGTTTCTTTGTATATCCAAATGTATCATCTTACCCTTGTGGAATTTAGTTGCATGTACTGATATTACTCCAAATAAAATTTCACTCTAACCCTTTCTGTTCCATGATAGGGAACCATGTCGAGACCTTGCATCTATTGCTGATTTTGCTTAGTGGTAAGAATTTTATGAGTTCAATCCTTACACAGATATCAAGAGATATTTTTGCACAAAAATGTCTGATAGAACCATATATTTAAGGAGTTAGTAAGCTGCTAATAAATACCACCTAGATTATTCAACTGTTCTTGTTGCATGTTTTTCATCTCATCACTTTGTACCACTGAAGTGGAAAAATGTGAAGATTTTTACAGAAAACTGAAGTCCTTTTGAGTCACTAAGATGTAGCTAAAAATAAGTTTATTAAATCAGCATTTAAAAAAAATACTAAATCTCAACTAGTTGCAGGCTTGGCCCATGTATCTTCAGTCTTTGAAGGAGGCTGTCTCTTGCCTTGCAGAAGAAACATGATAAAGGTTTCAAAAACTTGCTGTAAGCTGAAGGACCCAGCTCCACTGGTGTATGCAGTTAAAAACTTGTACGAGAAGTGCCTCACAAATCAAATTTCTTAAACATTTTGTTATTTTATTTCAAGTTAAAAGATGTAGAAAGTAAAAAAAAATCACTGAATTTTCATTCTCTTTATTATTTCAGTGTTTTAGTCTTCAAATTTTATAGATCTAGATGTATATTTGTCTATGTATACTTTTTTGTTGGCAGTAGGTTGAAATCCAAGACCAACTCCTCTGTGTTGCTTCAAGTCCATTGCTTTATCAAACTCCATCTTCAGAGCCTGCTGTAACTTCTCCTCCCCTTCCCTGTTCAGAGCCATGTTTGGTTTGTTTGTAGTTGCTGAGAGATTTTGCATAGGCACAGAGCCCTTTTTAAAGCCGCCCATCAGTCTAAAAAACTTCATTTCTTCCTCAGAACTTTTAAAAGCAGCTGTACTCCACTGTCCAAACTTCGGATCCTGTGAAGCAAAACATTAACACTAAAAGTAAGTAATCCCAAGACCAAGGAAGATAATTTCTGGCTGTGTACCAAGAGAACAGAACCAGCTAAAAAAACCCTGACAGTGACAAAGCTGGGAGGCAGTTATTCCATGGGCAGTATGTCTCAATGGATGTGGTGAAAGAATGACATTAACTCTGTATGAGCACATCTTCATTAGCACTGCAGGTCATTTCACCTGGAGATAGGTTAATGCATCTTGAGAATCTCCTTTCCCTCTGTCTTTAGGAACCTTGGGGTTTCTACTCTTTTTTCCTAGCTCAAAGAGCCACTCATCATCTCTTATGCTAAGAAAACTGCCAGACTTAATCCTCTTTCACTGTGACTTTGTATAGTTATCTTTTCACTCTGCCTAGTTAGGGAGCTGTTTTCAGCAGCTTTTTGTTATGTTAGTTTTGGAGACAATATTCCATCTGCCTCATAAGCTTTAAGTAATATTGGCATTCTCATCCCACTAATTACAACTAATATTGCAAGGGTGCAAAAACTGAGGGCATACCCTTATCCATCAGGACTAAATCTAGTTCTCTTAAAGCCTCCCCTCCCTTGCAATTTGCTGTGTTCTTTGTATTTACTGTATTTGCCTTTCACTACTCTTTGAACTAGTTCACACCATCAGGATTTTTACGTTGTCTGCAGATTCTGGCTCCTTTCAGAGGAGGCAATGTCCAGGTAAAATAATATTTCAGCTGTTTGTGGATAACCCAAGATAAACCATATGATTAACAAAGTTCATGAACTTTTGGCTTACCTAACAACAGGCTTCATCATCTAAGGGTTCTACTTGACTCCTGAGCTATAGCTATGCAGTCATATATAAATATTTTCAGCAGGATTGCTACTCCCTGTTTTTTTTTAAAATTGGGGGTGATACCAAATGGAAAAATATCTGATTATTAATGAAATAGACTAAGCTGGCTACATCAAAGGAAAAAATGTTAATTTAGTGGTGTGTTTATGTCAGCCTGAAATCCTTCCAACTTAACAGTTGTAGCTTGCATGAAATAGTCACTCTGCAGCAGACAGCCAACATAACACACAGCACACTACACAATACTGCAGGCAAGCTGTAGCAGGTTTTATTAAACAAATGCAAGGCTGGAGTATCATTCACTACCACAGGCCAGACCTACTATTAAAAGAAAGCTACCCAGAGTACTTCAGTACTTTTACCTTATGCAAAGGCAGGTTGCTGTGTAAGCCCAGTCTGTGACACGGATGCAGATACACACACACAGATACACTTAAGTCACATCCAGATAAATATAAGTCCTCCCTTGGGAATAGGAGACATCTGCACAGATGCACATATAATTATGGCTTGTCAAACTCTCTGTCATTTTTTGTGAGTTGCTGGCAGGCACCACACACAGCTTTTGCTGAAACATTTCCAGCTCACTCTTTGTGGAGCTGATGAATTAGTTTTCACAGCTTCTATTCATCTTCATGCTACTAAACAGAGACAGAACAGCACCAAGGAACTGAGATCCCTTGCCAAGGATGTAATTTTTCTCAATGACTGCAGACACTATTAGACAGTTGCAGTTCCAGAGCTATCACAGACTGCCTCCCACTACGTTAGATCTACAGAAGTTGTTTCTGGCATTTGTTTGAGGCACAGTCCAGCTTTCTAGGCACACTGGCAGTCTTGCAAAACAACTAACAACCCTGAATCACTAGCAAAGCTTTCTCTCCACCTCAATCCCATTACCCCTGCTAAGCACTACTGCAACAGTTTGTACTACCTTACTTTAAACCTGTCAGGAGGGCACAATGAGCAGGATGCAAAAGCAAGGAATAAAGAATTGCCTTTTAGAGAGGTGGAGGAAAGATGTGGATGCCGTGAGAGGACCAACTAAATATCATTCACTTGTGTTATCAGTTGTTACCCCCTTTACCCTTCCATGTGTGCTCCTTTCTGAATGTCTGCAAAGTCTTGCAGATAAGAAATCAGATACACTTCAGTGACTGCTCTACCCATAGCCTAGAATTATTTGTACTTCACAGCAGAAAATGCTTCTGTAGGAATTTTTCATGGCTCATTCTCCAGAGGAACCAGAGAAAGTGTTGCTTTTGAGGACTGGTGATAGGAATTGGAGCACTGTACAATGGCAAGGAGTTCACTGGTCAGCTCTCAGACTCTCTTGGCACTGAACCAACTTGCTCTATGGCATGACCTTAAATCTGCAGTCAGAAGGAAGACTCTTGTGCCAAGTCACGTACCTGAGCCAGATACAAACAAGAGCACAGTAGGTTTTTTCAGGAACTTGCTCTGAGACACAGTATTTCCATCAGATCAAGGTCTAAGCTCATACATACCTGTCCCAGTTTGGAACTGAAAACCTTGGTTTTGCCAGATTCTCTATCGATTTCCTCCTGCAGAGCCTGTCGCCTCACCTGGTGAGCAGAAAAATAACACATGCAGTGTAAGACACTTCCTTCTGTGTGTTAAATAACAGTTAATTCACAATGAAAAAATAAGGGTAGTATAAAATAATTAAGTATCTTCAGAATTCTGCAAGGATAATTAAACAGTTGCATGTGATCCTTTCCCATACTCAACATGAGAACTGATTTTCCTAGTGGCACCTTAAATATTTTGCTGCATCAGTTTATGTTTAATTCTCTAACTGCAAGCAATAGCTACACTGAAACTGCCAATATTGATGAGAGCCAAAGAAATCTGTATTTAAACTAGTAAGCTATTTAGAAGTTTGTGAGATTGACTGGAGCTGCACATTTTTGACTTAATCCATACAAGGTAAAGCAGATTTAAAGCAGAGCTTTCTTTAGGTAAATCTTGGCACAGACAACCAATAAAGTAGGTATTTTTTATCAATTCCTATGCACATGTTAAATGCTGACTTGCTCGAAATCTTACACCACTAAGACAAAGCATACCTTGTCTATGTTAACTTCATCACAGTTTCCTTTTTTTTCCTGCACAATTATTACGCCATCTAGATGTTCCTGTAAAACAGGAAAAAGCTTCTGTGATTATTGTTATCCATTCTGCTTAATTAGGATTTAAAATGGCTCTTACCACCCAAGTAGTTAAAACACTAAACAATCAGTAGTACTATCCTGGAGCAAGAAGAAATCAGATCCAAGATGAAAATGCCAATTAAATCTGTGTATTTCTATGGACAAATTTTCTCCCCAAGACATTTTTTTTAACCGAGAACATAAAGGATTTTATATTTATACATTAAAATGGCAGCATCACTGGCACACCCAGTAACTTTTGCAGGCAGTTATTTCAAATTAAACTGTTCTGTGAAGGTTTAAATTTATACTTGAAGGAAGGGGTACAGAGAGTGAAAGTTAAAATACTTTAAAAATTGGAGGTAAAATAAATAAAAGTCTCTCTGAAACAAACAAACAAAGAAAAAACAATCAAGACACAGCTGCATTGTGCTCCATCCTGGATGATGGTCCCCAAGGAGCTTCCAGTCTGGAAAGAACACAGGGAAAGGCAGGACACATACATCAAGTGTCTCCTACACTGGCAGCAAACAGCACATTAATTCCACATTTGAGAGCAAGGAACAGGGAGTGGATGGGATGAGACAGAGCAGCTGCAGAAGGACTGGATGGGGCCAATGGCAGGAGGTAAATCAGTGGCAAGTCCACAGGCAACCAGGCACTGATCACTCTTCCACAAACTGCAGCCCTTCAGCAGCTTCTGCTCCCAGTGACTGGCATTCCTACACCACTGTCCTCAGCCTTTCTCTTCCAAATTTGTAATTAGGGTAAGATTGTTGGGCATCCAGTATAACAAGGTAAGTAATAAGTCCAAGGTAGTGGTAAATTAGAGTTGTAAGCTTTAGACCAGCCTGGAAAAGGTGGCCAAAGGGAAGATCTATTGATACATAATAATCCAAGCATGAAACAGCCAGGGGGAAATGAAGACAAGGAAAAGATTTGTAACATACTTCTGCCAGCAGAACCTGCTGTTAGTTTTTTGAGGGTTTACAGTTTTACTAAAAGCTATGAATGATTTACCTCATTTTCCAAAATTACCTTTGATTTCACACACACACACACACACACACACACACGTACACACTCTATTAATAATGAGAGAACACAGTCTGCAGTAAGGAGAGCTCATGCTTTTGGAGGAAAAGAAGAAGCCAAAATCAATCCCCAGTTTACTTCTGGATGGCCTGGTACTGTCTTTTCAGATCTATTAAAACAAACAGGAAAACTGTTGTGACAGGATTCTGCAAACAACTGCAGCATATTTATTTTTTTAGCTGGAAGGTCAAGTGGCAGACAAGGAAGGGGGGAGCACCCCCATCCCTGTGAATTCCCAGTGTGGTGCTGACCTGCTGAAGGCTACTGAGTGGAAAAAACCACCCCCACGGGGGTGTGCCAAGCTTCTCCCAACTTCATGGAAAAGGAGCACATTCACTGGGGTGGACTATGGTGCCTGCAGGCAAAAAACAACAACAACCACACAGTACACTGAGTTGTGACTCCTCACTCTGCCCAAGTGACTGTGATGGCATCCAGTGGGAAAAACATCAAGCACTGATATTAAGTGGCTATCACTCCACATTGTCTTTAAAACTTCACTCGCTGCCCAAGCCCAACAGAGGATTTTTCAAGGCATGCAGCAGTGTGTGAATCAAGGTAGACTGGAATGTTTCAGGACTCTGGTGCAGTTAAATGCAAGACTGACATTATCAGACATTTATCAGCACAGGGTCTTTGGGCCTGGCAGGAACTAGATTTCATTAGAACTGATTAGCCCAGATTTCTCAATCTTCAGGAGATTTTCTCTGAAGTATTTTTTATTATTAAGGGACAGAGGTGCTTACAGGAACACACATCACTCCACACCCATCTCCTCAATTGTTTGCAAGGCATTTGCAGTGGTTTCCATTGTAACTGGTCATGCAAGTTTACAAGTCATTGTGAGGCTTATCTTGCCTCTGCATAATGTCAGCAGCTGCAAGAATCCAAATAATGTCTAGCAGTATGAAAAAGGCAATGCCAATTTAATTAGAAAATATATCCTAGCAATAAAACCACCTTGTCCTTTGAAAGGTCAGGAGAAGCTGGAGTTAAAAGCCCTGCACATCTGCTCACCTCATGACTGATAAGCACACACTCCTCTCACAAACCCTGGTGAAAAAAGCCTCTATCTGGGTCTCCACATAAATCTGTATTTAATTATTAGCACTAGACACAGACAGCAGCCAGGTTTCCACAGAACTTGAAGAAACTGCACGAGAGCCTAACAAAGCAAAGCACAGCATGAACTGTGCTCCAGGTATTGCCCACTCCACCCTTGGTTTACAATAACCTTCAATGATACCTTATGAACTAATGTTTGACTTTTAAACAAGCCAAGCATCCAAAGTTCTTGATAAAAAACAACTGGAGTGCAGTTTCCCATCACCTATGAAAATAAAAACAAGCACCTGATGACTTGCAATGTGCTGTTTTCAAAGTTATTTAAGGAGCTAAAAATACAGATACTTACTGAATTTCTGAGCATCTCACAACCCAATTCCCAATGATAACAACAGAATTTGGGGCACATGGGTACTAACCTTTGGCACTTTTAGCTTTAAAATATGACCCTAATGAGATAAAAAAAAGGAAAAAAAGATAAAGCAATAAACCAAGAACTTAATAGTCTAATTTTGGACAAAAAATAATCAAAGTAACCTCCATAATTCAAGTATTTCATCAGTTCTTCCCAGTCTTAGTTTCACCTCAGAAATGGCATTACTGCAACTCTGGGGTGAGATTTAACAGTCCTTCAGTTACAATTTACATAGCTCTTATGTCTATTTGTTTTCTTGCATAGATTCACTTTTTAATTATTATGTGTCTTTAGGTCTCTAGTTTTCTATCAGAGTTTATATATCAATGCTCTTGGCCTAGTCTACTCTTAGGATTTTCTCTAAAGCTTTGTCTGAGTCAGACAATGGGTTTTAGCTGAATTCTTGTTTCTAACACTCTAACTCCAGCCAAGAGCAACCAAAGGACAGAAGAACAGTTATGACTGTACATACTCATTTTCTCCTTGTGCCAATACCTGCCGTTAGTTGTAGCATTTACATTTTCTCATCTGGAACACATGATTACAGCAGTGGGCATTATCACACACTTTCCCACGTGTCACAACTGGTATGTGCTAAAATCAATAGATCAGCTGATCCTGCTTCTCTCCACCCAGTGGGAGCTCTTATTGACCTCAATATTCTGAACAGGCAGAACAGCCTGAGAAGCAGAAAACTGTTACCTAAAAAGCTTTTGGTTCCTTAGCAGGAGGGTGCAAAGTCACTCTCCTCTTTCCAACTTACCAGTGACTTATTCCTTGTGTCTTCTGTCAGGATCTTTGTCTTTTTTGTGTTTGTTTTTGAACCTGGCTCTTCAGCAAAGTCCTGTGGTGGCACTTTTCTTTTTTTCCCTTTTTTATCACAGAGCATGTGATTACTATTGGACAATGCCCCATCTCCAGCATCCCCTGTGACACATTTAGCTCGCTCCATTTTCTTCCCTTTGTTCTTTTTACTGCTTTCTAGTGGTATTATTTTTTGGCTTTTAGAGGCATTATCATTGTTCAAAGAAAGTTTTGAATATGTTGTTTCCTCTTTGTGAATATTTTTTTTCTTTTTCTTCTTGCTGACTTCATTACTACCCTTGAAATTCTTCCTGGTCTTTCTTCCAGAAAGCTCTTCTTCCTCAGAGTCAACTTCTTGCTGTGCTGGGAGGTGTTTCTCAAGAATGCTGTGACTGCAGCCTTGCTTGTTTTCGTATGTTGAGGAAGAAACATCTTTGCTTCTATTCTTTTTCTTTTTTGTCTCTTTGATACTCCCAGAGTTGTCAGTTGTGTCCTCCTCCCCTCTGTTTGTCAATGTGATTTCCCAGGAGTTCTGCTTCTTCCTTTTTCTGAAGTCACCTAATGCAATGGGGCTACCAGGAACTCCTCCTATGTTGTCCTGATGATCTGCTAGTGGTAAAAAGGAGTCTGACTTATCTTTCTTCTTCTTCCTTTTCTTTCTTCTCACACAACTCTCCCCATCATTCTGCAAATTGTCTGTGTCATGGCTTTCACCAGTAAAAGCTACTTTTTGTGAAATATATTTGTGGAGTTTTTTACAAACTTTTTCAGACTGCTTCTGTTCACTGTCCTGGATGTCCTCTAATGAAAAATAAATGCCTTTCTTCTTTTTTTTCTTTGTTACTGCACCATCCAGTCCCAAATTCAAAGCAGCATTCTTTTTGGTTTTTTTTAAAGAGAATTCAGTTTTCTTAATACCACCTGTATGATGATTAGAAAGCTCCACATTGCTACTCTCATTATCTTCCTCTAAGGAGGAATGACATGGGACTTTTTTTTTTTTCTTTTTTAGAATTTTGATTTGTTCCTCTTGGAGTTCTGTATCCAGACGACCTTCTACATTCACAAAGCTTTCTGAATGTGCTTCTTCAAGTAATTTAGAGCCAACTTTCTTTTTCTTGCTTTTCTTCTTATTATTCTTTGGTTGCAATTTGTCTAAACAGCCATCTTTTAAATTTTCCTTTTTCCTTTTCTTTGTTTTTGTCTCAAACTGGCCATTGTCCTCAATTTCAATGATATCTTCCTCAATTTTAATGGCAGTCTTCACCTTTTTCAGTACAGGTTCCTCACAATATTCTTTTCTCTTTTTCTTTTTTATCATTCTAAAACAGGAAACGAAGATGTTAGTAAACTGCATCACAGAGATGATGCAAGCCCTATTCTGTCTGGTTTACCTTTATCCTAAAACCATTTCATACCTCTCATTGTCCCTACCACTCTAATTTCAGCCAGCTTTCTGTGATGGGGGGAACCAGAACTGCACAGAGCCCAGAAAACACTGTCTACTGGGGTGCTCAAGGGGGATTTACTGTCTTCTTCTTTAGTGTAACTAACTCGTCCTAGCTGGTTGGTAACTTTTTATTTGTCTTGTTGTCTTGTTGACATCTTCACAGAAATATTCTACAAATCCTTCCTAAATGGTAAAACATATATATTTATATATAGAGAGAGATATTTATGCAGACAGACAGATGTAAGCACAGTTAAGATGGTGTCCCAGACACCTCTGACTTTTCACTTATTCAATGCAGAATTTCCCATCCCTTTACTGCCCAGTCAGAATTACAAGATCCTTCCAAGGCACCCGAGTTATGACCTTAAATTTGCTCCTGTCAGCGGTTTCTCATCCTTGCCCTCCCATCCCTTTCCCAGGACACTGACACCTACCAACAGGACACTCCAGAGAAGCCTTTGGCACCCTCTCCCCGCCTTTCCTGAGACACCCACTTATCCCCACCTGGTTTCCCACCTTTTAATCCATAACTAACCCACGGGGATTTCTCGCAGTGCCTCCGGCCTGGCCCCTGCCCATCAGCCCCCGCCCGCCAGGGCCTCGCCCTCCGCCCCCGATCCCAGATCCCTGTTCCCGATCCCAGATCCCTTTCCCGACTGTTCCCCATTTCCAGTTCCCTGTTCCAGATCTCTATCCTCCTCCAGATCCCGGTCTCGATCATGATACCAATCCTGATCCCGGGCCCGATCCCGTTCCCGGTCCCAATCTCGTTCGCGATGCCGGTCTCCNTACAAAGAATTTGCAGAAGGGTCTTTCAGCCCTTGGTCTGATAGCAGCCTGGGAAGGGCTTGTGGGGAGCTGGTGAGAATGACATTGCATGCTGCCTCTCCTTAATATTCTTGCTCTGAGGGTGAAGCATACCCTGCAGCTCGGAGCATGTGGGAGGGCTAAGCCATGTCCCATTTCTAGGTGTATGAAAAATGCTCAGTAAGGCTTCCAAAGCAATTTGGGTACCTAGGAGTTCATCCAGGGAGAAGTGTGGGGTTGGGGTTTGCATTGTCCTTTGCCTCAGCACATCACTGTGGCCTGGCTTTGCTCCGCTTTGCTTGTGCTAACACTATGGAGCAGAGCTGTTGGGCCAGAATGGCAGGAGAGCCCTTGTTGCTACAGGGTATCCGACTGCATCCCCTCCCTGGCTCCCCAAAGGCAACTGCTGGTTAAACGCTAATGATGTATTTTAAGTTCAGACTTGTAAGAACACTTGTGTATCAGGGATGAAATGGCATTTATTGTGTGGTGACATTTTTAGTTCATTTTACTGGTTTGGGGGGTGTGTGTGTGTGCGTGTGTGTGTGTGTGGGTGTGTGTGTGTGGGTGTTTGGGTGTGTGTGTGTTCGGGTGTGGGTGTTCGGGTGTGCGTGTGTTCGGGTGTGCTGTGAGCTGACCCTGGGGTTCCGGGCGTCGTGTCCGCTTCCCTGGGGCGCCGGGGGGGCGGCTCTGTGGTGGCTCCTGCAAAAGCGAAATGAACACGAAACTTGCTGGCAGCGAGAGTCGCTCGCCGGGGTCTGAGAGCACCGAGGCTGGAGAGCCGAGGGAGCAGCGCTGTGCTTCCCAAAGGGGGTTCTCTTCGCTTCTTACTTCATCATTTCTAAAGTTGGCACTTGGTGTTAAAGCGGCCATTTTAAATGTGGGAATAAACTTGTTTATTGTAATACAACTCAGCTAAGCCAACAGTACACGTGGGTCTGGTGATGCCAGTAAATCTCATTGCAATGGTGGAACAGTGAACCTCTTGGGTTCTGTCTTGTGTAATCTGTAAATTTTTTCATATCAAGTTCATTGCCATCCTCCTTTATTTTTCTGAGTCCCTCAGTAATCTGAGGGTCATGTACTGGTTTTTTTGGGATGGAGTTGATTTTTTTTTTTTTTGGTGGAGACAGTAATATTTAGCCATGTCTGTGGGATTTAATTGCTTATAGAGGAACCACTATGAAAAGCAGTATCGTAAAAACAATGGTTAATTCCATGCAAGCATCTGCATTTTACTTATTTTGAAATATTTTAAATTATTATTTTGGTTAAAAACCTTTTTCCCAATTAAGGGCTTTTTTATCACTGAGAACTTTGCACTTGACTTAAAAGCCAAGACAAGAGGCTCTAAGGTTCTCGCTTGTTTTAAAACATTAGATTTCATGTTTAACAAATACTTATTGTATACTAATATTTGTTCTTTCAAACCCAAATCAGAATGTTTAGAAAGTAATGCTTGTTTAGGAGGAAGACAAATATGTTCTTAAATAACAGTCTCTGGTAAATGCTCTTTCTTTTGTTTTGCTTTTAGAGTATGAAATAGAACACCCTCAATTTCCAGGTGTTCCTGATTCACAACAAGGATTTGTGAGTACATTTCAAGAAAAAAATCTGTAAAGGGCTGGTTTTAAAAGATTTTTAAATAACTAAATGAGAAAATTAGGCACCTACGGGGTAGACTCATTCATAAAATGAAAACAAAACTGTATTTTTCAAACACAGTGTCTTTGAATCAACAAATGTAATATTCAAAATAAATGCTTTTATTTAAAGCAGCTTGGGTAACACTGTTCTGAAATGAGATGACCAGCTCTGTTTGGTTTGTTCATCTCACTGTTGTTTTGCTATGACTTTCCTTGAGAGGCAGGGCTCAAGTTTGCAGAGACCCCCCCTCTGGGTGGTGGTAAAGCAGAAATACACAGCAGAGGGTAGAAAACACATCCAAGGAGTTTCACATACTGGACATTTAATGTGGCCACTGAGTGGAATTAAATCTGATCAGAGTCATGCTGTGGTATGTTACAAGTGTTGGCCTCATCCCTCCACCTGCTTTTCAGTAGCTCATCAATCCAACTAAACTTTAAAGTGAAACAGTTCAGATGAGTTTTCATGACATGTGTTCATGGAAAACTGTCCTGTGGTGCATTCTTGGGGGTAAAAGGATGTATCTGCTGCCTTCCTGTAACAGGTATAGCTCAGGGACTGTTAGGAGTATGTAAAATTGTGGACTGTCTTTTTTCCTAGTGTCCACATTTGTTTCTGTATGAGGAAACTTACATTCAGGTTTTCATTTGCTCTGAACTTCTCTGTGCTTTGTTTAGAAGAAAAGTGTCTTTTCTTTAAAAGGTGAATGTCAGGACTTCTGAACAATACTGAAACAAGTTCAGACAACTTCAACTGGTTTATATATTTTTGTAGAGTCTCTTGGGGTATTTATATAGGTTACATGTATCTTGAACAGGTGTCTTTGGAAGCAGGAATATTGCAGCCATTAAACATGGAACAGCTTTCTTCTGTCCCTGTAATCGATATTGTTGACCAACAGTTGCTTCAAATACTTGAGGCAGCCCCCTCTCCAGAACCACCTGATCCGAAAACATGTAAGTAGGAGTCTATTGTCTTGATCCCTGCTGTGAATATTTTTATTGCATGTGGCAAGTGTTTGTAATTTGTTTAATTTAGAGTGTTAACAGCTACGACACCTTTTCTTAAGTGGAATTTCCATGATTAGGCCCCTGGTCTGTAAACAGGGAGCCAGCTTGGCCACTTGGTCAGTGCAAGAAATCTCAAATGGTGCATTACAAACCAGTAGCATTGACTAGCTAAGGTAGTTCTGTGCTCTTCTGAGTAAGTGACCTTTTATTTAGCTACTTAAATCAGAGAAAGACAAACACTTCTTCCCCTAATTTAATAATGCAAAACTAGGATCAATAGACTAAATAGACAATTGAATTGGAAAGCTGCTGTCAATTACAGCTCTAAAATTTTGTTCTTCCACATTTATCAATTTCCATACTTTATAAAATTTTCCAAGCAGCAATGTGCTTTTATTATGCATTGTGGCACTCCATTTGATCTTCTCTTCCATTCATTCTTGCTCATTAGGGACTCCTGGTGCTAGTCAGAAGCAGTGTTACTGCTTGGCTTTTATAGAAATAGTCTCCTTCCAATTATGAACGTTTTCTGGCACTGCATGAACCAACTAAAGGTATAAAGCTCAGAATACACTCAGTGTTTCAGTTGTGTTGCCAGAAGAGAACACTTCTATGACTCAGTCTTTACTGACCACACCAAAACCTGAATACTTGCTGACTGGAGAGAGATGCCAACCCAGGCAGCCCTCTGAAAGGGGAAAAGTTGGATATATGGAGGCACATTCAAATTTCTGAAGGATCTGGCATGTAGGAAGTAATTATGACAAAGAAATCAGAGTACCACTGAAATACAACCTTTGTTTTTTCTTCTGTCTAGAAGTTCAGTTTCATGACCAACTCTGATAATGCAGATTGTAAAGGGCACGAGGTACCAAAAGTGGTCTGGCTGTAAGAGCACTGAGTTTAGCACAGGCTAATTTCTTCCTGTCAGGGTAAATTAGTCCACTCTGCTTTTTGTTTCTGTGACTAAACTGCTTCCGATGTCTGAGTTTACTAATTTAAAACTAAGTCTGACATCTCTCAGGCACGCTGAGTTTGCACTGTTGGTGCACCTTTACTTTGAAATTTACTCAAGTTTATGTTGTCTTGGCTGAAGAGAAGTGAAGACAGATCAGTGGCTGGATCTGAACTGAACAAATCTGTTCAGTGTAAGCTGTGATGGTATTGATGAAATGACTGGCACTGAGTTTATGATTTCTGATACTTGTCTTTTTGTGAATTCCAAGTGCTTACCTGTGAGGGCTGTCCTGTGTTGCTCAGGTTCTCCTCGACAATACCTGGAGCACTACATATTTCCAGTACTCTTACCTGGACTGGCTGAACTTCTGCAGCAAGCAGGGAAGGAAAACTGTTTTGAGGTTAGTTTGTAGTTTTCAAATCATTGGCAGGAAGTTAAAGCCTTTATTTCACAGGAAGTTGAGTTGTTTTAATTTGGTCTTTTGCAAGAAAACCAACCACAATAATATGATATAACATATAATGAGATGTTTTGAATCTGGTTTTAAATGTTGTTTTCTTCAGTAATTCAGAACAGATTGCATGCTACACATATTTGATCATTATGATAATCTCTAGCTCCTGAAAAATCCTCCGTAAATATCCAGTTGTATCTAGCCTAAGTAGTGTATTTTATAGAAACAGGCTTCCTTTCGTATTAATACACATCGCTCATTTGAGGGTGATGTACAGAACTTGAATTTTACTTAATTACTCAATTATTTTTGCTGTTCTGGCATCTGAATAGAGATAAATTTTCTATGTTAGCTTTTTAGCCTTTTGTGTAAATTCCATTTAATTGGAAAACAGGCTATTCAGCATATAAAATGAGCATATAAAAATGTACAATGAAAAATAATCGTTTGTTTATAAATTTGTTCTATGTGTGTGTGTGTGCAGGCTTATCTAGAGAGACATTGCTCATTGAATTTAGGGAATGCTTAAACACCCACTAGAACTGGTGCACAATAAAGGTCATTGTATCACCACAGCCTAACTCAGAGACCCCCAGCAACAGCTTAGGAATGGGGAGTGATGGGGTCTTCCATCCTCTCTGCTACTTTCTCCAACCATGGCAACTTGAATTTCAAATCCAAATCTGTACATTTAATAAGAGTTATTTTAACATTTTCCCAGTCTTTGCAAAATTTGTGTGTGTAAACTGACTGGAAAATGGTTCATTTACATGACAGCTCTGTCTCTCATTCCTGCCATCACATTTACATTACCTAGCTAAGAACAAATTGAACATATATATTATTCATCACACTTTTAATGAAATCTATATTGATTTTTTTTTTTTGTAAGGAAGCATGTATCCTTTAACAGGAAAAAGGCATGTCTCACAACTGGTTTAAAATATAGACCTTGATAGATGTTATGTATTTCTGAAGGCAATAAAACAGCACTTAATATAAAAATATTAAAATTCTGAGAAATATTTCAGTTTTAAACTCAGAACAAATCTAATCTTTGTCTATTTTTAATCTGAGAAATTTTACAGCTCTTTGGTGGTGTCCATGTTAGAAAGTATATGTTCTGAAAATGGATTTTCTATGGATCTGTATATCGTTTTGCAGAGAACTAATAAAGGCAATTATTTTCTAATGTATACAAACTTCATAAAAATGAGTACAGCTTATAGAAAAGATGATTATCTGAAGAGATGCCCTACTATTGGGGAACCTAGTTTAGGAAAGCAAGCCTATGTCAGATGATATTTTGCACTGTGATGTAATTTCTTCCTCCCTTTGAACAAATAACTAGTAAAACAATAGCTCTTTATGCTTGCCATATAACTGAATATTTGTGTTCTTTTCCGTTGCTGTCCAGGTGCTTGTACTTGGACATTCTGTTTTGTTGTCTGACCTAAATACATGGTTTCTATTTATACTTCTGTTTCGTAAGAAATGTGTTGTTCCACATTGATTTGGAGGGAAAAAAACCCTTGCTATAACTTGTATCGAAATGGTTCATGAAATAAACTGATTTTTAGGATCAAAACCAGAGTCCTTAGAAATCCTGAGCAAAATAGCAACAGGCAGAAAGGATTTTGTGATAAACACACTGGAAAATATCTCCAAAAAATAGGAAGAGAACAAAGATTCAAAAGACTCATGGAATTTGTGAGAGGAGAGGAACAAGATTAATTGTGATTAAGCTAACTGAAATCATGAAGGATGAGAAGGGAATACTAGGCTTGAATTTTGGTTAGACATGAGTCATTAAAGCCTGTAAAGGGCAGTTATACAGAATAAACCATTGGAAGATAAATGGAAGAAGCACTGGAAGAAAGGGAGGTATAACAGAACTGGCTGCAGTCAGTGTTGAATGGGCCTGGGAGAAGAGAGGGAATTGTGAGAAGGAAGAGTGTGATTTTGATGAGAAGGACCAAAAGTTTTCATATTTTGAAAGGAAATTTAAATGAATGAGTAAAGAATGAACAACTAAGTAGGAGAGTTGTTGAGTAATTGAAACTATGGTAAGGGAGGTCAGATCATGGGACAAACAGAGGAGTTCAAGGAAGAGACCAGAAAAGATGAACCCATGTGTGGAGAGGAAGAATTGCACAATCACATGGTAAAGTCAGGAAAGGGAAGCAGTTATGCTGGAAGTAGTGATTGTGTAGGAAAGAAATCTTCAAGATCTTTCTTGGAGGGTGATATAGAAACAACCAGTTAAACATTTCATTTAAAACAGGCTCTCTTTCATTATGTAATGCATATGTAAAATTTGAAAAGCGAAAACCTAGAGAAACCATCAGCTACTAGATAGATGTGCAGACTTCAAACTGACAGAAAGTTGAGAACAGTCTGCAGAAGCTTTATTTTTAAAGTGGAGAGGAAAGAAACCTATTAGGTTGCCCAGTGTATTCCCTCCCTGTTTTTGTTTTTTTTTAACTACCATGAGTTCTCCTGTACTTTATCCTATCTGCTGTCAAATGCCTCCAGGGGAAAGACTATTTTCTTACATCTTTTCTCTCATGAGAACTGACTAATGCATTCTTTTTCAGCATTAAAATGTATAGATGCTTATTTTAGTGTAACTCTGACTTTTCTCTTTAGTTAGTTATCACAGAAGGAGGATGCTCTATCAGACTCTGAAATGGAATATATTATATTTTGAAGTGTGATATATCAGGGAAAGGGAATGGAAAAAGGTTTCCTAATAATTTTGCTATCTTTTGATCACCAGTATTTTTTCATGATTATTACTAAGATTATAATATTTAAACTAAAAAGTGGAAAATGAATTCTGAATATAAGTTGTTTATAAACACATCTGCAGGTTAACAATGCACATTGTGGAGATATTTCCTGTGTTTATCCTGATTCATGCAGCATAGGAGGAATGTGTCAAAGGCAGGTCAATTTATGTAATTTTTTCCCTTTATAAATGCTGACTGCTGTGCAGCTAATGATTTAATTCACTAACAAAATAAACTGTTTCCTGGCAAAAAAATAACAGAATGAAAAAATACTGAGCTTGACTGAATTCCTCCCTGATAAGTTCACTGCCTCTAACAAGGATAAAACAAGATGAATTTGATTCCTTTGGTGATGGCTGTTCTGACAACCCTGTTCTGCTCATTTTTCCTTGTTGCAAAGGAAAAGCAATTTACTTAAAACCTATTAAATTACAGCTGCTAGATTAAATTGAATTTTGTTGTCAAAGTGTAGAATTTATTCTCTGAAACAATTCACTAAGTAATGGGACAGTTTCATACGGTGGTTGAGAATAGCTGTGATGATCAGAATCTGCTGTTTGTTCTCAGATTCTGTTCAAGTCAAAATGTGTCCATGTAACACCTACAGTGACATGTAGAAAGCTCTGCAGTGAAGGTATTGATCTCTTAAAGTTTAGGTGTTTGGCTTCTTGGAAAAAGTATCTGGAATTAGCATAACTTGAAAATTGTTTAAGGAGCTGTATTTCTTCACAGCCAAGCACTGTAATGGACCACTACATGAACCCCAAAACTTTAGTCGTCACAAAACAGATCATAAAGGCACATGTGGCTCGGGACTGATAATTGTTTCATGATGTTCTCTTCTGTTCTTCTTTGTTTTTTAAAGCTCTCTTTCTTCTCTATGGAGTCAGACTGTATGTCTACCAAGGCTAAGATTCACTTAGAAAAGTAAAAGCTTTCCTGATTGTCATGTAGGAATGCCCTGCAGTCTAGCTCTGAACTTCACACTTGTCTTCCCCAGCTACATGAGTGCCCTGTATTCCTCACTGTGCAGTCAGCATCTCATGTAATGTTCCTCTTCCACTTCACCTGTGGCTGACCCCCAAATCACGACATGTTAAAACCCTGAACTGAAAGAATTACACTATGTAGAGCACTTTTTTCCTGCCTCTCTGTTCAAATCCCCAAGTCCTTTTTGGATCGTATTCTTGTAGCATAGGGAGAAATACAGTTGGTGAGGATAATGCATGGAATAAAGTCATTTGTCATGCATTAAATTTTCAATTACATGTTTATTATATTTTTCTTAGCAAGTGGTATGAGTATATTTAATTCTTAGATTTTAGTCAAGACTCCATCCTCTTTTGTGACATCTAGCAGTTTCACAGAAGTGTTTAACCAGTGCGAATTGTTTTTCTAAGAAGTAATAATTACAGTTGAATCTCCTGTTTGACAGAGTAAGTGTTACCTTCTGGATGGGAGCTCAGCTTTCTCTAAGCTGAATAGCTGTTACTGTGACAATGCTCTCAGTGTCTCTGGTCTGCAGGGGCTGAATGTCTCTTAGTGTTCACTCTGTGACTGTACATCCATAAGACATCTCGTGTAAGAGGAGTTCCAAAGATACCAGTCAAGCTCTTCTGTTATTCCAACCAGAAGTTAACATTGTATTCTCCACATCATGGTTACTGTGGTTTGTAAGAAGCAAAATGAGCACCTGTACTATTTTATACATTCAGTGTGTCAAGGTGGAATCTGGAGAGGAAATATCTTAAGAAAAGGAAGATCCTAATCCATTCTGTATTTCTCAAAATTCCTGCTTTGAATGGCTGGCTGTCCAGGTACTGCCTGCTTGACTCCCAAAGGATCACCTGCTGCAAAGCATTTTCCAAAATTCTCTTTGTTGGTGAAGATTTAGAACGGGAGCAAAGGGCACAAATGTTTTGCCCTGAAGCTCCAGGTTTTAAACTTTTTACCAGATTCTCTCTCTAATATCTGTGGTTGTGGATAGACATGTGCCTTCCTTTGGATTTGCCTTCCTTTCTGGACTACATGTGACAGATGGTTTGGTCTGAGCAGCCACACAATACTCTGCTTGTGTGTGTCTTAAGTATTCACAATGCCTTCAAGCTGCTTCCATGCAGGAGGAAACAATATCCAATCAATGTTCCTTCTGTGTCTTGGAAGAAATGAAGTGTTTTAAGTATCATAATAGAACTTTGAGCAAAACAGCGAGTAATTTACAACATATTTTCATATATGAATGAGTTCTGTTAGTTTCCTCACAATGAGATTGCCACTTAGGAAGAGCACCATTCAGAGATATTTGTTCTAGATATGCCGCAGCAAAGATCAAGATGATACATGTAGAATTTTGTTACTCATAGTTTGTCTTGACTTGAAAGCATCCCACAAAATTTCTAAAATTTTGGCAGAGCCACTGACTGTTGGCAGTAGCAATATTCAAGTAGACAGAGTAATGTACTGTATATTTTATTTAATAAAAGCAGTCAATTTAGCTTCTGTTCTTCTCCAGTAATAAAAACATATAACCAATCCAAAGATAATAAATAATTTTAAACTGTATCTTCTATCTTTAGGGAAAAAGAACCAAATTTATTGCCTCTGATTTCCTAACAGAGTGGTTATACAAGTAAGTTAATCATGGTTTTTGCTATTAATTATGCTCAGTGATTCAAAGGCATTAATTAATTTTCAAATGGAATAGCTGAAATTTAAATTAATACAAGTTGTATTCCTTTTTTCTTTTTTAGCAAGAACCCAAAGAGGAAAGATGAGTCATTCACAGAATTCTTTTCCATTCCTTTTGTTAAGGACTGGCTAAAGGACCAGTAAGTTATTGCAGTACTCAGAGTAACCTTTTCTCATTTTATTCTTCTGCCCCTGCTACTCTAAAAAATAATAGAGCTTCAATGTGTTGCAGTTGTGCCCTCAAAGTGCCCTTACCTGTGTGCAACAAAGAACTGTGTTTCTTTCTAACTTGCTCATGTATTACTTACAAGGTATTTTGTACCAGAATCGTTCACAGAGCTATTAGTTTAGAATTGCTAAACATTTCAATTGTAGAGTGCATGACATTTGAGTAGTCCACATTAATGGATATTGTAGTACAAATAGTGAACATCTGAAATGTCCTGACATTTAAATCTTTGTACTAATGTGCATCTTTGTACTAATGTAAATCTTTGTA
This sequence comes from Serilophus lunatus, assembly GCA_013399895.1. NCBI lineage: Eukaryota > Metazoa > Chordata > Aves > Passeriformes > Eurylaimidae > Serilophus > Serilophus lunatus. The sequence goes on along the minus strand of VXBA01003660.1, from coordinate 237,962 downwards.
CTAATGAGCAATGCGGTGTTTTCAGTTCTGCTTCCTACTATGGAAATCTTTGAGGATATAGTCAAGAAATTCTTCCTCAGAAGAAGCAGCTATTTCAAAAATACTTGTAATAATTCTTGGTGTCAGGATGCATTTCTGCAGGCATTTATGACTTTGTATCTGAGAAATGAACACTTATTTGGCACCCTCAATCTTATATTCCTATAGAACCGAGCTACTCAATAGTTTTGAAAGAAATGTTACTGTCCCTGAGACTGCATTTAGTTCTAAACTCTAGCTGCTGTTTGAGAAAAGTAAAGTCAGAATCCACAATGAGAGAATAAGAAAATTACAGAGGTCGGATTTTAAAGAAAAACTTCAGTTTGAAAACTTATTTGGAGTCTAGAGTGGTAGTTGATGAAAACATAGAGGTTTATCTTTGTCTTTGGGGACAAGCTGGAGATTGTGTCCAAACTGTTAACTTTGACTATCAGAGGTCATGTGGCCAGAGTTGTGTGGGAAGATTCTGCAGTGAGAGATGGACACCCCTGGAGAACAACCCATTTCATCTCAACCTTGATAACTTCTGATACCACCTATGGCACATGCTGCCCACACACTGTTTTTCAAATCTACCACTGGTGGGACACATCTGTTTCCTTCTGCAAAACAGGGTTCTTGCCAGCAAGATTCTCATTTAAAGTGGTGATTTTTTTTCCTTTGGATACTCCGAATTTGTGAGAATGGATATTTGTACCTAAGACAAAATATCTAAGATCAGAGTTTTACAGACATTTCTCTTGAGAATAAAGCTGACTGAGATGCTTCCTTGCTGTCTTCATCTTCTCACCCCAACCTGCTTGTAGACAACCTAATATCACCTTGTCCATTTGGAAAGGTGCTTGATTATTCTGATCAGGGCCCTACTCTGAGTTGGGAATCTCTGCCAAAATGTGTGGGGAGGGTTTTGTGGTATTTAAAACACAGATAGTTTCTCCAATCTGCTTCACCTTGGAGAGTGACAAACCTGTATATTGGCACAAACAAAGGATTAAAATGAAGGGCTCGGGGCAAGGTGAAGAGCACAAATAAGCTGCTAAAATATAGAGGTGGTGGCAGGAACTGCTGAAGTCAGCTTTGCCAACAGGAGAAATACACTGTGGAATCACAGCCTGAATGACTCATAGCTTCTGTTAGTACTGGTGCTCCTAAATAATGTAGTGACAGCTCTGCAAGGACACTGAAGTATCAAAGTCCTACTTAAGTTGATACACTTCATCTTAAATCCTCTAAACAAGTAGGCATTTAAAATAATAATTATTAAAATTATTATTCAATAATAACTTTTCTGAACTTACTTAAAATTACAAATTTAACAAATCCTGCTTATGAAGTAAGCATTATTAGAGCAAAGTGAATGACTGCAATATTAAATGATAATAAAAAATACAGAATTTATTATTATGTCCTTATAGATATGTCATAAATAATTTATTATTATATCCTTCCAGATATCACACTTTAAATGTAAGAGATTCTATGCTTTTTATTGTAGTTTCCATTTCTGTTTTTGGAGATTTCATTTTTTTAACAGGATTAGGAATACATAGGAGACAATGTGCTAAAAAGTGCTGGTCAAATTTTGATGGGAAACATCCATATCCCAGCTGTTTAGATGGGTTTATCAGTGCAAAGCAGTCTTAATAAATAAAAAAACCTCCGAAACAGGCAACATGAAAAAGCACCAAAACAAAAAAACCCCAGAGGGATAAGTTTTTGTTCTATAAGAGACCCAGCTTTTTTAATATATTCCATACTTGAGTATGACTTTTTTGGCTCTTCTCCAGTGCCTCCAGTTTCTTCTTTGAAGCTCAATTTTTTTTTTAAGAATAGTCAAAACCACAGTCTTAGGAGCCTCACTCTCTGTACAATGTGTTTCTAAATGAGATCTTTGCAGCCCACTTTTCCTTTATAAGAGACCTAAATGCTGCACTGGTTTCCAGAATTTTCAATGCAGTCCTTGTACCTTCAAAGCTGATTATTGTGGATGAAGGAGCTTGTAAAATTTGAATTTGTTTCCAGCTTTAGTGTTTATAGTAATTGCTATGACATCAGTAAATAAAGCTTCAGTATAGTTCCTTGACTTCCTCTGGGTTCTCTATGTTACCAGTTGCACTGGGTAAACATTATATCCTTTGGAAACCTTCAATTCCCGAAGCAGATTTCAAAAGCAATAGAAGGAGCAGCCTCAACACTGCCTGGTGATCTACACATCACATCCAGGAGAATAGAAACATTTCTGTTGTCCTAAAGCACCTTTGAGATGTCAGGAAACTGGAGTTTGAATAACACACTGGCCCAAGCTTTTGGGAACTTGCTGAGATACATCCTGATGTACCTGTCTCTACATTCAAGACTGCTGATAGAACCAAATAAAGGAAATAGAATTAGAGCAGTGAGTGGTTTGTACTCCTATAAATATGCTAATGAGCAACACAGTTGCCTTTTGTCAGCATTTTCCACTGGTGTTTCTGGTTGAACAGCAGTGAAGCTCCATAGCAAGTAACCAAGCTCTGTGTACAGGAAACAGAGTGAGCTCTGTTTATGCTCTGATCCCCCTGAAATTTTACTTTTCTGGCATAGATAGTCTGAGTATCATGGCAATATCTGTACACAACCTTTAGTGTATTAATAAAAGAAATACAAAGAAACCAATAAAATAATAGTTCCACTGCTCTGAAAAACAGTGATATCATAAAAGTCTGTCACATTAATTTATATATATGACAGCATTGTTCAAGTTCAGTTTTGACCCTTACATTCAATGAGAGCAGGTTCTATTTGGATCTAGGTTAGGATTAAGCATAAGTATTTTCCTGGCTATTGAAGGTCAGATAAAAAGTTATTCACACAATATATGCATTTTATTTTTATTTTTTTATCTGCATTTTCTCATTTTTAATTAGAGATATCTACTTGCTACTCAGTTCAGAAGTACACATTTCTTGATTTAATCTATCTGTGTGTACCAAAACAAGTGTGCAGATAAATTTATCATTATGGCTTTTGATTAGTGAAGTTGACAGCTAAGATATATATGTCTTTATGTCTATAAATGATTACTAAATAAGAAGTAGTGGCTTTTTGACAAATATATATAAATATAAATAAATAAATTAAAAAAAAATTAATTTAAAAATAAATATATTTTTGTATATGCATATATATACATTGATTATTTTTTTCCTCATCCCTCCATATTTTAATTAGGTGAAGTCTGCTGGTCTCAGCTGCCTTTACAGTTGACTTCATTGTCAGTTCTCAGATGGCCAATAGGGGTAATTTTGCACGAGTGACTGAGTTTTTTTCTTTCCATAATATGCCCAGTTTCTACAGGCTTTGCTTTCTGCACACTGCTGTATTTCACTGGTTTGTCTCTAAACCAGTTGTGTTTGGAGTATACTTAATTTGCATTATGTTTTTTCTTTCATTTTCTTTAATAATTAGGGCTTAAAATATTTTTTGAAGTTAGGGACAGCTGATTTAATTTTAATAACAAAAAAGTCCAAAACATACATCTGTATATATGGATATATATTTTATCTGTTTCCAAGTAAAACATGCTCATTCCAGTAACATGATAGAATTCAAGTTAACAAACAAGAGATTTTTTAATTAAAAACTGTGTGTTGAAAAATTGCACAAAGTTTCTGTATGAAATATTTTTATTTTGTAGTGGTGCTTTATGGGGTTGAGGGTTTTATGGCTGCAGTTACTGATACGTTGAAAAGTGCCTTAATTTATGTAAAGATTTTGAAAATGGCAATGAGAAAATTGAAAACTTATCTTCTTAATGTTGTTGTTAGAGTACTAAGGGGACAATATTTTTGCTGCTGTTAGTTTTTCATAGTTTTCAGGATATGAAGTTTGATCTAAAGTACACAAACATAGATGGAAATTTTCCCATTGACATGAGTGGCCTTTGGAATAGGTCCATGTTTAATTTCCTTCTGTCCAGCACCACAAACACTCTTACAAACTACATAAACACTGGTCCTACAAGAGAGAAAACTGAGGTGACACATTGTGACTTGAAAAACGTGTACCAAGTGTGCAAGCACAGGAGAACTGAGTTTTAGCATAAAAATGGGTAAGTCTTCCCCAAGAAGAGAACATACTGAGAGGCAAGAAAGTCACTATGATTTTCAGAGAGAACTTAAGACAAAAGATTCTTGCACTGCTATTTTTTATCATGTTCTCACTACTAAGACTTCTTGCTGTGCTTCCTGTAATTCCTCTCACATTCTTGTTGCCAATCACCTGTTCTGCCTCAGTCTCCTGTCCATTATGTGACTCTCTCTCTCCATATAATGACTTTCTCATGTTAGTTCCACTCTATCTTTATCATGTCAGTTCTTCCTTATAAATAGGTAAGTATAATAAATAGTAAGTATAATAAATAGTTTGTATGTGTTAGCAATTGAATGCATATTGTCACTATTTGATAATACTCTTGAATGTGTTTAATATATTTTTTTTAATTCTTCAGTTCACTATTGACAATATCAAGGAGCTTTTGTTTGGAAAAGTTGATAAAGAAGAACAGTTCAGACTCCTACTATCTAGCTGGAGTCATACCTTAAAATGTCCACTCATTTGCAATCTCTCTTCTAAAAAGATTAAATTTGGTTATTCCCACATTTACAATCCTTCAAAAATGTACCCTCCATATAATGCAGTATTTTTTTCTTTCATATTGTGAGGATTTGTTTCTTCAAATACTAATTCTAGTGCCTTTAGATTGCTGTAAAAGCAAACCAGTGATTAGCAATTACTTTCTGACTGCAGAATAGTTGTATTAATACTGAAAATGGTATAAAGAAAGGACTCAGTTCACACTCAGTTTGACCTGTGAAAATGCTCCAGGGTATTTTTGTCAAGTGTCTATGGGAACATTTCCCTGTAAAGCTGTGAGACTCATACAGTGCAAGTGTAATATTTGATTAATATATCTAACTGATTTTAAATACCAGGTCAGATAAATCAGTACATCAGTGTCTGATTGCTTATGAACAATCATTTTCCTGCTTTTTGGGTAAATGACCTTTTGCAACTCTGGATAGGTATGCAAGACGAAACACTTAAGGCAGGTGTTGCTGTAGTATTTCTACAATGTCTGAGTAGGAATAAGAAGTACTGAAAATAAAAAAGAGAACTACTTTGACAAATTTCCAGACCAGTTTTTTTTAGTTATTCAGACCAGCATGTGAATTTTTGGAGTACTTCCCAAACCAAAGACTTTCTCAGAATCCTTTTTTAAGAGTTATGCAGATCACCATGGTCATTTACTTGCATGTCTTATAATTATCCCTATTCTCTGGTCTGTTCTTTTGGATTATGAATTTTGCAGTGCCTCTGTCATTGCCTGTGTTCACACATGATATAAATATTCAAGGACAATAACTATCACAGTCAAACTAAAGGTGAAATGAATGTGGCTGTTTAATATGACTGTGGCTGCTGTATTGAAACTTGGGAGCCCTGATCTTTTGCATTAGGGTTGCTTCAATGTTTCTGAAGCTGAGGTTTCTCAAGCAGAGAGAAACACTGATCATTCAGAGCCTGCACCTGGATATTCCACACTCTCACCATGAGCCCCAGGCACTGAGGCTCTCTGTAGCACAGGGTTCCTGCTGGCTGTAAGGCTGGTGTTCTGCTACTGTTAGGGAACAGATTTGAATAAAAAGATCAATTGCAAAATCCTGAATAATATATACCAAAAATTTTCTTGATTAATTTTTTTCTTATATTTCTTGACAAGGAAGGAATCAGGCCTATTTCTGTGACACATTTGGAACTTAAACACAATTGAGGTTTCTGGGTATTACTATTATGGAGACAAGATAATGGAGGGATTTTTTTCCTTCCCTTCTTCAGAGTTCATTGAGAACCCCATCTTCTGTCCATGAGGCAATCAGATACATGTCTTCAATATGAACCCTCTTTAATACCTCAGACACGTGTTTAATGCGAGTCTGTTTTGCATTTTCTGGGTGTCAAATTCCACATGCATAATGTAATATAATTAGTGAGTATCTCACCATAATCAGGATCTGTACAAGTTTTCTCAGAAAGCAAGAAACTTGTTTGTAGAATTTAACTTTCCTCTGGTGAGTGTTTGCTTTTTCAGATAGGGTAAAATAAAATACTTAAGGAAAACCATCTTACTAATGCTCTTTTGCAGATGCAATGAGCATTAAAATATATATATATATCAATATAAATATCCCTATGTTTAATGTATGGGCTTTATGCATAAGCAAAGACTAAATAAGCAGAATATAGTTAGTGTACATTGTACTGTCAGGTCTAATCTTCTTGGAGGCATACAGCTGTCTTCTGCCACAAATGACATACTCCCTCTTCTCCTAGTTCACTGCTGAGGGGTGATTGCCTCTGCTCAGATTCTATTTTTATGTGACCTGAAGCCAATTGCGTACTTTCTCTCAGTCAAAACTGGACCCAGCATGACTTCTGTTCTTTAAAGCTGCCCTGTTGAAAGGACTGATATTTGCCAGTGACTGTCATTCAATTTTTTTTATATTGGTTTCTTAGTTTTAGTGTTGGATTATAAACTAGACATTTTTATAATTTGAAAATTAAAGCAAATGAGTGCTAGAGTTGACCTTGCAGGCTAGGAGAAATCTCAAGTTGCTCTTTGGAGATGTACTCATTCTTAGAAAAAGTTAAATGTCTTTGACAGAACTGCTGTAAAATATGTAGGTCTTCCTGTGATTTTCCCACTCTAAGTTTTGGTTTTCAAAAAGATTGAAAATAGATCAGAGGATGAAAGCCTATCAGGGAAAACAGCACAGTCCAACTTCAGATCTTGGAGTCTGATTATAAGAAGCTGTTAGCTGAGGAAGCCTTGCTTGTCCAGCACTTATGATTTCCCCTGAGTAGGAGAAATGCTAATTAATGTTCACAGAGCTAAGATTGTTTAGCTTAATGGAGAGACTGCTGTTTATTTTTGTCTTATTTCTACTTTTCCAAACAGACCAAGGTTTTATTTCATATTAAAATAAATGTAGGCCAAAACCCAGCTGACATGATGGTAAGACCAATTTAGCTGAGTACACAGACTAAAATGGTGTAGTCAGTGTAGCATTAGATAAGAGGTAAGATTGTGCTCTAAGTTGAAATGCTCCTACTGTGAAGACAAGCCCTAAGAGAAAGATGTCAGAGAGCATAGGAAGCTTACTAGGGCAGAGACTAATATGAATGAAATTAAGTGAAAGGAAAATGTAAGCTGTCAAGCCTATTAGCTTGAGCTCTAATATACTGTAAAATAAATTTCCAAAAGAATTTGCAGTGTTTTAGCCAGAAAATGCAACACTGGATAAATAAATATTAGCTTGTTAATGGATGGGCTTTGCATTATATGTGTCTTTATAGTTTAAATAGCATAATGTTCTTGCATGGGCTGCATGTATCTGTAGGTGATTGCTGCATCCAAATTCATAATGTGGTCTTCCAAGTCAAGGCTGTGTTCAGGCTGTTTCCCATGCAGGGAGAGTGGCCCTTAGCAGCTGTTCTAACACTGTACCAAGGATACTCTTTATAACTGGGATTTTCATGAGTTGCAGCATTAGTGCCCTAGAGTTCATTAACTTGAATTTATTATAAAAAAGTATATGTGAATTTTATTTTGCCCTTTTCAATGGATGCTTTTTGATCACTGTGTGTGAAAAATAAATCAATTATTATAGAAAATGGCTTTTGGGAGAGTAAGCTATTATAAAGTCATTTGAGTTTTTGTTAGTGATGGCTGAATTTAATTATTAGTTTGTTTCCCATTAAAATTGGTAGCAACAGGATCACCAAATATGCTTTCAAACTACTGTATATTTTGGCTGAAAATGGTTAGCTTCACGCATCACTTCTTTTATCGCCAAACAATGTGTATATGCAATTAAAATTAATTTTGTAACATTTTAAGAACTTGTGATTCTGTGATTCTATGATTGTTTAGACATTTCTAAACCCGAATCCATGCTGTGCAGATATGATAATCGTTACTTTTTTCAGTAATTTAAAGTGACATTATAATGCAAATTAATGTACTAAAATATGTTTATATTCTATGAATTTAATGTCATAACCCTTTATATCATAAGTCTGTTCATTGTTGTGTGCACACTAAAACTGCTTTACAAGTGGCAGGCTGCTTCTCTTGCCCTCTCCCACTGCCACCTCAAACCTTCCTATGAAAATTTGAAATATGTGTAAAAGAGTAAGAAAGGTTACTGTGCTTGATGTGTCATTTGTATATTATTGTTTTATGAAGAAATTACTGTAGTGTATATATCAATGTATTTGTACAGGAGATATTCTTTGCACATTTTATTTTTAGGGCAATAAGAAATTGTGTCTTTCAAGCTCCTGAACAACATTTCTCTTTTTGACGAATTATACTGTTAGGGAAGAAAGTACTTTATGTTTATAGGCTGCCTGTTTACAAAAAAAAATTTTTTTTTAGTCCTAGGCCACCAATTCCTCTATCTCTGCTTCTATCAGAAGAAGAAGCAAGTATAATAATTCAGTCCTTCTGGAGAGGTTATCGGGTAAGAATAATCTATAATTATTTTGCTTGATGTTGAAAACTGTAGGACTGTGAAGGCCCCAGGGAAAATCCTTACATAAATTTTAAGTAGGGGATACTATAAATAGCTGCTGAGACCCCTATGGCTCATTGGCTTTGGATGTTGCTCTGGCTTATGCCTAGTGACTACAATTTTTTCCCAGACATTTATGCTGATGTAATCTCACTGTTTTCCTCAACAACAGAAAATCTACAGGAATTCGATTTTCAATCGAATCGAATTTTTTCACACCGAACAATTTTCTTCTTTTAATTTGATGTTGCCCTAGCTAGTTGCTAAAGGATGGAATGTTATTTTGCTTCATGTGAGTAGGTGTGGAGATACACAAGGAGGGTTGGTGAGGTCTGTTGAGAAACAAAAGCATACAGAAGAAAAGGACAAAATATTGAGACCAAGAATGAGACAGGATATATATAAGAGGCATGAAGGCTGTTATTCAAGGAAAGGGAAAACAAGCAGATGTTGTAAGGCATACTGGTAATACAACACTAATGCAATTCCCAGTTTAAGGGAGAAAAGCAATGCACATAAAATAAATACAGAGAAAATTGACCAACACTAAAATTTTGGAGGGTAACAGCCTTGCTAACCCTAGGATACTAAATAAATCCTTTACAAAATCCTTAACAAATTCTGCCAAATATTTTTCTTAAAAGATGTAACACCTTTATGCCTTGGAAAGAAATGTACTTGAAATTCAGGTGCCTCTGGTGACAAAGAAATGTCTTTGACTTCCTTTATCAAAATTTTAAGCTTCTAAATAGCCTCCAGATATAGCAGCAATTTTGTTGTAATGGACAGTGAGACATCTCTGGGTGCTATTCTATAAATAACAATTAGTGTAAAACAGTCTCTGTTAAGTTCTTTTTTACTGTTTTTAACAAGTATGAATATCTGAGTTGTTCCTACAATACGTTGTACAGCCAAAGACTATGAAATACCTTGGAATGTTCTTGACTGATAGATTTTTGCGACGCTTTCTGTTGTTTGTTTTCCTTTATTTTTCTTTTTTAAACAGAGATGGCATTGACACTAACATTAATTAGCACTGACAGTATCCCTGCAGGCATCCTTACAGAGGAGTATTGCAAAGGCAACCATTATCCAGTAACAGTTATGTTTGCTGAAGAGTGCGAGGTTGCTCAGATACCTTGTGCTTCTATAAAAGCTTGTGAAGGGCACGATTATTCCTTGCTGTACAGATTAACTTTAGAATTTTCACACTAGTATCTATCATTCTAAGCCAGTTCCCAGAAATGAGAGGGAAGCTCTAGCTATAAAATGTAAGAGACATAAAAAATAATTCAGGCTATAAAAGTAGCTGCTAATGCTTTACCTTATTTGAGATGAAAGAACCTGGGTTTTTAAAAATTAAAACTTAAAATCAGAATATAAAATAAAAACAATTAGTAACAAGTTACTGCATAGGGCAATGTGTTATCCTTGGGCTTGTAAATTAAGAGAACACTAAACTTAAATGGGATTTTATCATAATGATAAAGTATGTTATGAAAATTTACCAATGGATTCAGATTATTTGCTGTTAAAATAAACAGCTCTGTCAGCTAACATTGATTTAGTGTGATATTAACTAAACACGAATAATGCCCTTTTGCACGCTAAGGATATTATTGTGTCAATATTTTAAAATCTTTTCTGATGTTTTTCATTAAACCTTAATTTATAATTGTGAGAATTAGAACTTTTAAACACTGTAATTAAAATAAAAATTTACACAGTGTGATCATATTGAATAATTAAACACAAGCACACATAGATATTTTACATGGCACTAGGATAAAGAGACAGTGTACTTCATCACTGGTCTTCTAAGACGTGTCTATGGACTAGACCATTTTTGAGGTATTTTGTTAACCATACTAATTCTGGCAGTTATATAACTGAGCATCATGTCTTCTCATGGTACTTCCCTTGTTTCTGCCACATCTAGCTGTCTGAGTGTGCCTGTATCAAAAACACAGGACAAAAAATGCAAAAATGGACCAGGCACCAAAGGGTTTTTTTAGGTAAAAAAAAAAAAAAAAAAAAAAGGCATAGGCACAGAATATTGTGAACTTTTTGATAATAACGCATGATCAAAGCAGTACATTCATCTCCTTATCTGCAGCACATTTCAGAAAAACACTTGTTTTGGAAAAAATAATTAATGGCTGCCATCAACAATGTCCTTGCTACAGTCTTTCATATGAAGACGTTGATGGGTACACTGAAAATTATTTCAAGTTTAGTCAAGGACTAAATTCCAGAACGAATAGCAGTGGAAGCTACAACTGCTGAGTTCCTTAAGGAGATCACAGAATGGAAGCTGTCAGCTTGAGGGGGCTCTTGGAGGGCACGGAGGAGCACTCAGAGAAGACTTGAGACAGCTCTGTCATCAGAATGCTTTCTCTTCACTTTCTGCCATCATTTTTATTGAGGTTCCATTGATCTGTCATGGGCCAAGGCAGTATTTAGATAGGTGTCAATTTTCCATGCACTTTTCCAATGAAATATATTCCTTTACCCCTCTCCTTTACTTAGTGTCATTATTTATAGGAGCTTTTTAATCTTTACAATTTGCATAACTATTCTAGACTGAAGGGATCTTTCATTAATACAATTTCATCTGATGTCTCTGGGTGAAGCTTTAGTATTTTCCTTCTACTGTTGTGCAACATATTCTCACTTAGGATTGATTGAAAGCAGTTTATTTGGACTAAATCATGTAGATTTTTCTTGGAGTTGAAATTGGACAACATTATGTAAATATTCAGTGCTATTTTATACATGTTGTTTGAGCAAAAGTTAAACCTGCTTCAGTTTTCATTGTATCTTGCAAAGTATAGTTGTGCTTTTGCTATCACAACTTGGATTACTTTCCAGCAAGTTGTGGCTCCTAGGAAAGGCTCAATCCCAGAAGGTCACACGAATATTCTCTGTTATTTACAGCAAGTGTAGATTCAACTCAAGTGACTTGGGGAGGAGTGAACTCTCACTTCAAATCTAAGAGCCCTTCAGGGCTTCAGGCATTGCTGGTCTGCAGGAGAGACACATCACTTGTTTGGACAGGGCTCTTCATTCTCTGTTTATTTGCCTGGAGATTTTGCTGCTGAGTCATGGATTTTTAATCATGGTGGAACAGCACTCTGGTTACAAAACAAACTACTTTCTGTGGAACTATCACAACTAAACTATAACCTATTAAGCATATTTGGAACATTTTGATGTATTTTATTATAGTCCTGTTACCTGTTTTACTGCAGGTGGTGCATCTGTATTCTTTTTTCTTCTTTGTTTGTTTTTTGGTCACTTTTCTAAAAGGACACTTTGTTCTAGGAGCTTATGTTCACTGCTTGAATTTAATGTTGGACTTCGAAATAGTTGAGTCTATATTTCTAGCTTTTATCTCAGAACACTCTTTATATATTTCACTGCGCTTTCACTGTTTTATTTGTCTAGGGAGAATACACAAAATATACTATATTTGCCTTTTATCTTTTAAATGATAAGAGGTATTGTCTCATTTTCAGTACATAGAGACCACTGTGACCCTGTAATGGGAAAAAATACAATTCTTACACAGCTGAAGTTGCAAATGGACACACGATTTTTCCAGAAATGTTATATTTAGCTATGGAGGTGGTAAAGTCTCTATCTTCCTGCCTCTTCCATTGCTGTCATTTATATGCCTGTGTTCCATAAGCATTCCCTTAAACTTTTCCTGTGCAATAAGGAATTATTTGGCTTATAAAAGCATATGTGACAGAATAAAAGAAAAAGTCTCTTGCAAGCCTAAATTATCCACTGTTTGGGATTATATTTTATTTTTGCAAATAGTATTTGATGGATTTAATAGAAAATGATCTTTTTTTTTATAGCTGAAAAGAAGACCTCTAGTAACTGTAACTTCTTTCATTTTTAAAAATTCATACCAACCTTGTAAGAAATTCTTATGACTTTTGTAGAAGATATTAGAGAACTATATCAGTATAATGGGATATTATTAGAGGCCTAAGAGGTATCTGATGTCAAGTCACTGAGTAAAACTCTTGGCTGTCTTTATTGATCGAGTAACCTTGTATTGTATTTCTGCTCTGCCAGTGCACTGTCTGAAATACAGCAAGTTAGCTTCTCCTAAGTGGATTGAAGAGTGCTATGGGAGTTCAGATGCTGTCTACTGCATTCTTAGCTGCACCAAAAAGGAGAAACTTTTGATAAATATTTTATATTGTTTTCTTTAATGTTTGAGGTTTTTATAACCAGAGGAAAACGTTAAGTCCTGCTCTTTTGCTCTGTATGTATCTTAGCAAAGTGGGAGAAAAGCAGAGTGTAATGGAGAAGAGTAATAGAGTTCAAATCACAGAGCAAACTCACTATCGTATCACGTAAGAATAAGATAAATACAAATTTATTTAGAAATTTTCCAGAGAACTAAGTAGTCAGCTTCCTGTAAGCAAAACTGTGTCCAGGAGAAACTGAGCTAATTGCTGCTGGTGTTTCAACCATGTTATTCAACTTCGACCTGGATTCAACTTCAACTAGGACGTTAAGTCATAGAATCATAGTGGTTTGGGCTGGAAGGGGCCTTAAAGATCATCTAGTTCCAAACTCCTGTCATAGGCCCCATCCAATCTGGGCTGGAACACCTCCAGGGATGAGGCATCCACAGCTTCTCTAAGCATATAGTCCTAAAACATGGTGACATTTTTTGTATGTAATATTTCATGAAAAAACCTAACCCTAGCCAATACAGAAACTGCATTTTTAAAATAATTCTATTACAATTTGAATATGGCTCTGAGAGAATAATCCCAATGTTTAAGGTAATACTGCCATGTCCCCTTCCCACTGTTGTTCAGAAGAACAGTATCTAATATACTGGACGTAGTAATTGTGTGAATGCCAAGGTAGACAATGGGCAACAAACTACTAATTAATCAAATCCTGCTTACAACAAGTTTAAGTAGCAGAGTGGTAAAAGCTGTTCATGTAGAGCTAGCTTGCTTTTATGTTAGCAGGAACTCCACAGTACAAAAACAATACTGGAAAAATTCAACTTAAATCTAAATGGAATCAGGACCTATGACTATTGTAATGTTTTTGTGGAAGCAGAATTACGGCCTTCACGGGATGATTGACTGACAAAGAATAGATATCATGCAATGCAGTCCAATTATTTTAAATAACAGATTAATGGCTCTCCTGTTTGTGAAAATTGTATGGCTGGGATTGCCAGTCAGCCTATTTGCAGCTGATGGCAGGTGTGAATCAGTTTGCTGGAATAAATTACCTTCTGTATGACCCTTCATGCTCCTCTTCTGCTCTATTATGTTGGCCAGTGGGTTGGTTTTATAGTGCTGTGGTTTTCTAAAGGCACTAATACCCTTCAGCATAATGCTTTAAATTTTAATTAACTCAAAGAATAAGTATCTCACTGCAGTTGCATTCTCAGGAGTCCTTTGTAATCGAAGTGATCCCCTAATTGGCATATTTATGTTTTTAATGGGGTTTGTCAATTATATGTTTTTTATTTCTGTGTAAATTGAAAAGTGTAAACCTCTGGGATCATGCTTTTACCTCAGGCCCAGCAAAAAGGATGGCTGTCACGTCTTTGTCCAGCCACAGCCCCATTAAAAAATTGCATCATGATCTTTGGTAAGACGAAGGTATATAATTTTAGTTGTATTTTCTGTTTTCCCTTTCACAGGTCCGTTGTAATAGTGAAATACAAGAGCTACGTCAGTGGCAAAAGAAGTTGAGAGAGGAGAGAGCTATTAATAAGATAGTGAAAAAATTCTGGAGTAAGCAGGAAGCCAAAGGTAAGTGAATTAAATTGTGGGGGTGTTTTTGGGTTTTGCTGTTTGTTTTGGGGTTTTTTGGTTAGGTTTTTTTTTTTTACATTGTGTTGAATTTTTACACTTTGAGTTGTATTAAAAAATAGGCCATACAGCAGGACACTAATCCTGAGTGAGAAGGTGATGTCTGGTGGAAATGCCTGGCTTTTTCTTTACAGTTGGTATTTGCTCTGCATTAGTTGCCTGTATAACTAAAAGTGGCAATGAAAAATACAGTACAAAGCCAAAACTCAAATAGTTTTAGAAGACTATGACAATTTACTGGCACTGTATTTCATAGGGCAGAATTAGACCTCTACCAGCTACTCAGCATGGAAATACTATTTCTTACTAGATGGCTTGTAGTAGTTTTTCTGACCCGTGGAATTTCTATCTGGTAAATGTTCTACTGGCATTTTCCTGTAGTTATTTAGAGCAGAACTTAGCCTGTATGGTTCTAAAAAAAGAAAACAAACCCAAACAACCCAATAAATTGCCAAGGGAAATGAAGGGAGATAGCTTTAAGAACTAACACTGTAATTTGTTTCTTTTTTTGCCCTGGTTGTGGACAAGGCTTTACTGACATGGCCAAAATTGTCATTCACTTACTCAGGCACAGAAGTGTAATTATGATTATTTGCCCAGCCTCTGTGCCTTCTAAAAGGAGAACTCACTAGTTCCTCAACCAGCCTGCATTTTATCAGCCACTGTGGGCTGGACTCAGCCCTGGTACACGTAGGGAAGTGAACTCCACATCCATGGCTGGATGTGAGAAGGAGTTCTTTGGCTTTGTGCTGTGTGTTCACGTGCTGAAGAGAAAGAAAATTATGTTGTAACAGCCAGCACTCTGTACCCTTCACTCTGATGGCACTGTCACAGACGTGTTCTCAGATGGCCAGTCTTAGATTTTTGTAACATTTATTTATATTTATTACTATATGTTTATATTGCAGTTTTAATCTACAAAAGATCAGGTTTTATTTACAGCCTAAGAGATATTTTATACCTAAATTTGATTAATTTCCTATGATAAAATTATTCTCATTATAAATTTAAAACTTAAAAGCTGAATTCTTCTCTTTGTAATACATGTTAAATTCTGTCAGTGTTAATTGTTGGAAAATTACATTCCTGGAGGTGATGATAGAAGTTGACCTAGCAGGCTTGCTAATTAATTTTACATGATTGCAATTTAATGTTTGTGGTTTAGACTTTCTGTTTTGAACTTGTTAGTATTTATATCATCTCATCAAGGCATGTTTTTTCACACGTTCTGTTGTCCATGATACCAGTAAGAGTTACAAATGAACATTTCCTACTTCTGAGAAACAAACCTATATATTCACAACATAACACTATGGAAAAGGATGAATATGGTATGATTACACAATCACATTTTACAGTGTTCCTACATGTAAAATCCTAAAGGTGAAAATTACAAGTGCTTTTTCAGAGGACAAGATGAAACCATTTTCAAAATGTTGCAAGTAAGAAAGTAGGGACTAAGGGTGGACTGTGTCATTTGGCAGTTGAATTGACTGAAAAAACTCCTGAGACTAAAGAACTTTAATCTTTTCATAAACTATACTGAAGTTGTTTTTGAGAGTTGCAGTGTTAAGATTTCCTTTGCCAATTGTTTTAAAAGGAAAAAGAAATTTCCTTTTAATTACTTTTGTAGAGCTTTCCTGTCATTAAATCAGTTATTTCAGGACTCTAGGACATGCAGCTGTTTCATCACTTCAAAGGAAGTTGCAAAATTGCCCATTTTCAATTTTTTCTTAAACCAGTGTAAGTTTATATTGCTTACCTCACATTAGCTTTCAATATTATCACATTGTTTCTGTAATTCCTTAACTGATCTCTGCTAACTTAAGAGTATCCACACATAAAACAGCCTTGGGGCCCAGACAGATGGCTATTTGGAAACAGCTGTACCAGGTTGAGAAGTTACTGTCCAGGGGTTTTCATTATCAATCTCAGCTGTGATGCCATAATTAATTTTGTTAGTGCTCCAGCTGCTCTTATTTCTGTTATTATTATCCTGTTTAAACCCTCTTTCATTGTAAAGTCAGCAAGGTTAGTTTAACTGCTTTTACCAGTGATTCAGTCTGACTGCACTGAAGGGGATTGTGAGCCCTGATACAATAATGAATAGCATAACTCAACTACTTCTCAACCTTGTCTTTCTAAGCATTTGGTTTAACTGAATTAATCAATTCAGTTAATTCAATTAATCTCCTTTAATTAAACCACTGAGCTCTTCGTATCAAGCAGACAAAGCATTTATTGTTACTAAAAACTCAGATGTCACAAATAAAGCATTAAGATTCATGATCAAAAGCAAAAGAATAACATTTTTAAATAGATATGGCATTTTGTTATGAAGTTAACCACCAGAAAAATGAAGTATCTCTTAAATTTGTATACAACTGAGTCTGTTTATTAGATGCTGTAAACAGTGTTGAATCTAACTGTAGGGGATGAATGGTGAGCTGCCAAACAGCTTTCAGAAAATGATGACTCGAGCAGTAATGTGATTCTATTGACACTACTAGAAAGATCAGCATACCTTCCATGGAAATATCAGCCAAAGACTCAGTTAATGTGAGCTAACAGGCAGAGTCTGCTTTGTTGTGGCTTTTAGCACAATGCAATGTGTACCTTATATCAAGGGTATGTTCTAGGCAAAGACATGCAGTTTTATGAAAGGGCATTTCTATAATCTTGACCAGTGCAATACTTAAAAAAAGACAAGAAGTTAGAAATGTAAACCCTTATTTTTCTGGCTTCAGAAAGTGTGTTAAAACATGCTTATTAGTTTTGAAACAAACAGTTAAGTTTTCATTAGAACATAACCAGAATGAAACACTTCTGGAGTTTTTTTCAAGTAGAAACCAAAAGTCTCATTTTTAGGGGGCAGCTAAGGTGATCCAGCAAAATCCCCATTAAAAAGGCAGCCCTGTGCTTCCTTGGCCAAGGCCATCCTTTCCTCTTCTTGGCACTACCACTGATGGCTTCACAGTGAGTTGGTTCAGCTGGCTGTTCTGACAAAGAACTGCTCCTCAGGTCTGCTCTGCTGCCCCTGTTCTGCTGGATCAGCCTAGTAAACTGAGTTGCCTGGTAATGATACAGTCCTTACCTCCAATATAAGGGAAATGGTGCAACAGTAGTTGAGGGAAGGAAAACTGCCCGTTTGTGATGGCCACTCACTTTTAGATCAGCTAATCTGTCCTGTGCCTGCTGTGTCATGTGCCATTCCCACCTGGTATGTCTGTGTGGTTTGGTAGGGCAGGGTATAATGTATTCACTGATTCTCCTCCGCTTCAAAGCATGTTCTTTTTTTTTTTTCCTTTGTCATTCTTTATTTTTCTTTCACTCTATCTCTTATACTCTTTATTATTACTTTTGAAAAGTGCTTCAGGATAAAAAGTGTGAAAACTGCATGAAAATTATACATTAACAGCACCTTGCAGGATTGTTGACCTCTTTTAATGCATATACTGGTAAAATTTCTTTTTAAGTCCAAAGAAAAAAGTGTGTTTCTTTCAGCATATACCCAAGATCATAAAGCTACAGCATTCTTGGCTGACATTTTGTTTGCTATACTGCTCCACTGCTGTGCAACATTACATTCCACAAAATTATCTATATTGAAGGTATGATAGTCCTTTCTCAGAACATTCTGTACAATTTCTATGATTGGACTGAAAATGTAGAAAAAAGCCTAACCCAGTTTAGGGGCTCACAGCTTTAGACCTGTAGGGAGACAGATAATTTTCTCCAATATAGCACAGCTGATGGGATAAATCTGTTAGAGAATATTTTACAGAATTAAAAAAAACCACACAAAACCCACAGCTAATCAAAAACCAGCCTCCAGAGGATGTGAGTGCATAGCAGATAAGCTGGAGTTTGCAATTTTGTTCTTGCTGTTGGGTTTTTTAAAGGTGTTGTCCTTTCTGATCTTACTATTCTGATTTGCTGGAACTACTTTAATATAAATATATTTAAATAAGTGATTTAATAATCTGCATGTTATTTGAAATATATTTGGCAGGATGTGACACAGTGCAAGGCCTGCCTCTGATTTCATGAGGCTGATGTTCTACCATGAGCTTGTCAGTTTAGAACTTCGTTTCCCACCATGCTTTTATCTAGGAGTGTCCATATCAATTTTGTCAATATCTGCATCCTAAAACATCTTTTTGAAACTGGTACTTTCAGCTATTTTATATCCTCAGGTGTTTCTTTTCTTCTCATCTGCATAAAATTTGTAAAATTTTACCTTTAAAAAGCAGCGTTCTTAGGGAAAATAGTAAAAGAAATAAACATTCCTGGTTTTGTGGCAAAACCAATTGTGACTATTAGCTGGCAGTTCTTACAGATCAACCACAGCCTTGCCTTTGCAAGGCACTTGTGTAACAGCAAATGCACAGTGTGTGGAAAATCTAGTTAAATCAAAATAAGGCAGAAAGTAATCTTCACAGCAGGTGAGGGGGTGACTTCCAGATACAGGAGGGAATATTCTTTTACATTTCACTCAATTTTCAAGCTGTATTTTTCCTTCAGCAGTAGAAGTTATTATTTACCTATCTGGAGAGATTTTAAAAATACTTCTCTCATAGAAATAATCTTTTCCCTTGGGAAGATGCAACCAACGATTCTCTGAAGAACTCAAAATGTAGGTGTTGTTACTGGAAAATCCTTGAAAATATGAATGAGATTGCAGATACAGGGGAGAACAGGCTGCATATTTCGGGAGCACTAGAGCAGGAACAGATGTATAGTGTCAAAAAGCAAGGAGATGCAGTCACTCAATCCTTATACAGCTGTGATTGTCTCCATCTGAATGATGAGGAAGGATTTGAAAGCTTAATATCAAATTAAATTGAACAAGGAAAGTCTAGTATGCATACTTTTGAAGGATGGCTGTATGTAATCGTATCACATCAAAGCAGAAGTAATTAAGGGAAAAATTTAGAACCCAGAAAAAAAATGGCTACGTCGTGAAATTTCTTTGAATTCATTCCATAAACATATAAACATATGAGTATAGTCTTTCCAAGGAAAATATTGAAAAGAGAATATATAAAAATGGGAAAACTTAGACCAGGCTTAAAAAAATATTTAAAATGTATTGTAGGCAATAATGTTGGATTAGGAAAACATATAGTCTGAACAGCTAATGGCTTTCTTACAGACTGCATTTCTGTGCTTTATTTAGGAAAACTTAACTCTGTAAAATGTAAGGAATTCATCAGCTTTATGTGAGAGTTCTTCCCCTCCCCCCCACCTTTCACCATGGGTGGTTGAAATATTGCAGGAAGACTTAAAACAACATAATTTGTTTCTAATTTCATTTGCCCTCCTTTTACTACAACTATAATTCTTTAATTAATATAATTATGAAACTCTAGTGACTGCCTCATATTTTATGACTTTACACTTTTAATCTCTTATATTATGTAGCATACATATACACACATACATGTTAACATCTTACATGTATTTTCTCAAATTAGTTGGTTTCAAACTGAGCTCTATAAACAGGTTTAAAGTGGAAGGCTACTTCCTGTGAGCAGGACACTGCACTTAAAAGAATGTGATTCTGCTTTTCTTTTTTTAAAACATTACTGGATTTACAGATATTTCTTTCTAAAAGCAAAAGTGCTGCAGTCAAAGTGATTTAAAATGGCTGCATATATGTGATTGCTTTTATTTAAAAGCACATGTTTCAATTACATAGAAGACTTTAAAATTTCTTAAAAACCCGTCCCAAAACCAACAAAAAAACCCCAAGAACAAAGCAGTACCGAAGGCTGAGTATGTGGTGGTTTTCATCAAGCCTAATTCAAGATGCTTGAGATGTTTCTGAAGGTTTAATCTTGGCACTAACAGCTGAGAATGTAGTGATAGAAGTCATAAGACTCATGATACAGAATCCAATTTATTGGTCCACACCCTGGACTCAGGCAGCTTTGAAAATTTATAAAGATGACAGTAACATTTAATTTCTGAAACTACGTTGGGAATGCTTGAAAAAATAAAAAGGAAAGATGATCATTTAGATAAACTACAACATGTGATCTTCTGGACTGTGCTTACACAGGCACAGCAGTGGATCTGTAGCACAAGTCTGAACTAATCCTCCAGCACCAAAGCTGTATTTTCATCCATCACTCTGCAGCTTTCAATAATGATTTATAATGGAAAAAAAGACTATTGCAATTTTTCTGTGATTATATAAACATTTGTTTTGTTTTTAAGGAGAAGAGAAATTCTTCATGGGTTCTGCTGTCTTCTTTATTTTCTTTTTCTGTGTTTAACCTTTCTCCAGTTACTAGTGAAAAACATGGGAGCATTTTTATTGAAAATTTTGTGTTTTTGTTAGCCACTTAGACATGCAACCCCCAAATTTCTCTTTATTACTATGGGATGTATTAAAAGCCTGAAGAAAAGGCTGTCACCAATTAAAACATAAAGCCTCCAAATAGTCCTGCTGCAAAACTAGGCTTTAATCTTGATTAAAAAAAAAAAAAACAAAGAAGGGAGGTGGGGCAGGGAAAAACAACCACAAGCTGTTAGCAGAGTTTTAAGACACGACTCAGAGAATAACAAAGAAGTGGGTGACACGTTGCAGAACACATGAGCTACTTGCCCTGAACTTCCCTAACCCACACTGTGGTATTAGGCACTTGGAGGTCTTTTCCTATATAGCACTTTGGGTTTTTACCTGATAATTTGTTTTAGTCTGTGCAAGATTTAAATTTGGTAACTTTACAGAACCTATCACATTTTGCAAGTAGGAATCATGTCAGAAATAAGAGGGGCTAATGGGTATAAATGCAGTTTTCATGAAGCTGCCCAGCAAATCTGGGATTCTGGGTTTCTGCCTGTGTTGGCTTCTGCCTGTAAATCACAAAATGCTTTCTGCTGGGGACCTGCCACTCTGGAATGATTTCTCTCTATTTCTGGTCAGGTCTTTCTGTTTCCACTATTCTCTTTGACTATTTACATTGAAAAAGCCTGCATTAATCAGATGCTTTGGAGAAGGGCTGTTGCTTTCATTCTGGATTTTTCTCCCAGTCCAGGTTCGTCTTCCGTAACCTGTCGTGTTTCTGTGGCAATCTCTTCATGAATCTGAAGTGATTATTTGGAGGACACTTGGATAATCAATTAGAAGCAATAGTCTCCAGTATATCTAATTCTCTGTAGTTCTCTCCTAACTCAGGTGTTCATGTCAGCTGTTCATCTGGTCTAACTCTTGCATCTTCCCATATCTCTTTTTTTGAATTGTATAAATGCCATTCAGATATATTAAAATTAATTCTTAGTCTTTCTGTCAAAATATCAGGAAAGCAATACTGCATTGCACAAATTTTGCTAGAAATCTTTCAACCCTTTTTTCCCATATCCATCATTGGATGGTGGTGTTTGGGAGTCTCCTGTAGGTCAGCTCTTGCTTTCTTAATCTGATCCTAAGTGAATTAAAAAATGCCCTGAAATTTTTTGTTCTCTACAGTCATGAAGGCAAGACTAAGCATTTTACAAACTCCGCTCCTGGTTTGGAGAATTAGGTTTGTCCTGTCACATCTATAGATCCATTTTGCAGAAGCCTCTTCTGACAAGTGATTCTTTGACAGTTCCATTTCAAGATTCATGAGTTGCAGGAACATCTGTGGGCGTTATTTCCATTTTATTAGTAGTTTATTTGTTTGTTTCATAGGTCTTTATGCAGTATATAATTTTCCCATTTCTAGTGACTGAGTATTTCTTGAAGTGAAAGGTTTCACTATTAGTTGTGTGTAGGCAGACTTCCAATAGTAAGAGACTAAAATTACAAACACTTTATAAAAAACTGTGCCTTTAAAAGTCAGGTCTTATTTCAGAAAGATTGCTGGTGGCTCCAATTTCATGTTCCGGCTTCTTTGGCATTTCATTTGGAGGCTAGGGTGAAACTCCTTTCTATATATATATTTTACTCTAAGCCCTTGCTAATAAGTTATTCCAATAGATTTTCTTAAATGGATTTTCATCTTCTTATACTCTTGAGTCTATAGTATTTTTCATTACTGTTTGCAACTGTTTAAATTACCAAATGCAATTCTTAGAGTTCTCTGAAGAAGCACACTCTATAAAGAGACTGGGGGTATAAACCTTTCATAAGCCAGTCGTGTTATACAGTAGTGTATAAACTAGGTCATAGTTTGCTCACAGTTCTGCTGAAACAACCAAGTGTCAAACCAGAACTTCAGTCCTGTACATTGAGGGAAAATAGTGCCTGCTATCCAAAATAGGTAGTAAATATGTTTGAGCTTAATGCATATATAAATAGGACAAAGACCAATCCTCAGACAGCCAATAGGAGTTCTGCAGATTTTTAAATATTCCACTCCCAGGAGCAAACGAACAGTAAATCCAGATACATTCCAGGGCTTCCTTCAGCCATCATCTGTGCCTCACCATTGCCACACATACCTGATAAATTATGTCAAATGAGCTGCATCTGCAAGGAACGTGGCAGACCAAGTCATAGATGACTTTATTGTAGCAGGAGTATCAAGTCAAAAATAGCAGTTAACAGTTGTGCTTCTCAAGAGCAACCCCCACCTCACTTCCAAGGAAACTAATCACAGTTCCCACTTAGTGCTTTTTATTGTAGTGGTGGCTGTAGGGTCCTGTGGATTCAGAACATGCATGTGACTAAAGCAGAATTTAAGCAAGTTTGCTAACTAAATTAAAAAATAAGAGTAAGGAGACTGAAACATAGTGACAACAAATTAAACTGTCCTGACAGTAGAAACCGTATGACTTATACAGGTAGATAACCTAATAATGGAAATGAGATGTGAGATTACTTTTTTTTTAACTTACATTGTTACAACAGTGAGGGTTTGTTTATTTTTTTATTTACACTGTTACAGCACTTACAGGCCTCAGTTCATGTCTTAGGACTGAAAACAGAGGCTAATGTTGTAAAACTGTGAAATACTGTGATCATGCCACCAATGAGCATTATGTTACTTCTACTTAAATCTAACGTTACATCTCCTTAAACTAGTGAGTATACATTCTCTGTAGATAATTTTCACACATTCAGTTACACAAACATCTTGGGATTTAAGGTGTTTATAATTTTCATGGGAGCTGAATCCAGCCTCTTGTGAGAATGGCTTTCTTAGCATTTCCCTGAGACTGGCAGCAGTGCACAGTTCCAATCACTGCTGGCATCCTCAGGCAGTTTGTTCTGCCCAGTTGTGTCCATACGCCCTTCCCCAGCATGCAGGAAATCTCAGTAAAGAAAAATAAATGGTCTCCTTTGCAGAGAGAGTTCACAGTGCTGCAACAGCAGGGATTTGCCAGCATAACTGCACACAGTGACTAGGGACATAGAGGGATAAAATGGGAATGGTGCTGGTAAAGTTCCACTTTTATTATGTTTTTAAGTACAAGTGAAAGTAAAAATGGGTCTTCCTCTCCCTCTGTTGAAGGAATGATGAGACTCGTAAGACTGAAATGGTTAAAATTCAGCGTAGGAATTGTTGTAAGCTTGGTAGTTGATGTTGACATTTACACTGTTCATTGTTTTTAGATATGCTGGATTATCAGTAGTATCAATTGTTCTAAACATCTTCCTTGGGTGTTTCAAAATATTTTATGGAAGTCAGTTCAGTTTGAGGTGTCACAGTCTGAAAAATACATTTTTCCAATGGAAACTTCTAGTGAAAAGGCTTAGCCAGGCAGCTTCTTTCCCCATCTTTCCAGCTTATCTGAATCCTGAGGACACCTTACTTTTCTATCTGCATAGGAAGCAAGTATATGTCAAAAACTATTTAAATATGTGCCTGAAATTCAGATTCATGCTGACAACCTGTGCTTCCTGGTTAGTGTGATGTGATTTGAAATTGTTATGCTTAAGTAACACAGGTTATGATAAGACATGGACACACCTAACAAAAAGCACTGCTAGTAGGTACCTAAAATACCTGCTTGTTTCAATATGAAATTTTTTTTGAGCCCTGAGATTTTTGAGTATGTTGAAATTTTAATGAAATATTTGCAAAGATCAGCCTCATCACTTCGAGGAATATTAAATAAAATGCAATAGATAGCATTTTCTATATGAGATATTCATAGTCATATGGGACATTGAATTCACTCTTGATTTTTCTCCTTACCAGCTGTACAAACAGGAAGGCACTGGGCATGTATTGCCTTGAACATTATAGAACATAGGGTATATCCTGCTGCTGCAGGCATATTTTGTGTTTCTCAGGTATTGGCTATGTTCCTTCTCCTCATACATCACTTTCACTTTCCCTGTGTGTTTTCTGTGAGCTGAGATCTTCCAAGTTGGTAGCACATTGAGCACCTTAAATCAGCACATGGGCCTGTTGCAGCCCAGTATTCCAGCTATGTACCAAGAGGATTTTGCTGCTTTTCAGTTGCTGCCTTGGAAGGGTAACTAAGCTCCTCCAAAACTCTGTGTACAAAAGGGGATTTTTTGGGCTTATTTGGCTTTCTTTGCTTCTAGCACAACTTTTATATATAAATCTCCCAACAAACTTAATGTGAAAGGTATAGTACAGATGCATCTTCTGAAGTGTAGGGAGTAGAAAAACAGTTTTGTAAGTTAAAACACAGTTTGTAAAATTTTAAAATACTAAAACCAGAATATGATAGCTGAAATCATAGGAATAGAATGAGGAACCATACTGTTGTATCAGCAGGAGAAAAACATTAGGTTAATCTGTATTACAGCACTCTGAAAGAATACAGAGCTTTGAAAACAGCTTTCACTAGGGGGTGGGACATTTTACTTTTATGTAGAGCTTTTGTTCATTTAGAATTGTTTACTCCAGTAAGCAACCCTGTGCTCTTTGTTTGACTGATTTTTTCCCATTTGGCAGACTCTTTGCAATCACATGGATAACATTCTTCTTTCCACTGAGACATAGAAAAACTATTCTTTATTGACCTTGCCTGTTGTCCTAAGTGACAAAAATATATTTATATACTAGGTGAACTGTATGACTTCATCACTGACTTTTGACTGAAAATTCTTCAAAGCAGAAACCTCAAAGAGCTGCTTTCATTATTTTTGAACAATCCAGTGACTTCTTACTAGCAGACAGCTCTGCCCTCAGCTGCACATGCATAGCTCCCACAGCTGGCACTGAGAACTATGTGCAAGTATCTGAGTGCTGAAGTGTGTCAAACAAAAAAAAATGTCATGCATAGAAGAAATAAGCTTTTTGGGTTGGGTGGGGGACTTTATTTATTGAAAAACAAGAGTATTTTCTGTGGAAGCATGGATGTTTACTTCCTTGTTTCTGTGCCTGTTAATTTTTTTTTTTTTTTGTATGGTTGCAGTGGGAAGCACAATGGAAGACTTGGAAGAACATACACAATTTTAGTTTCCTCAGTAACTTTGCAAATGAAAGCTTATAGACTAGACTTTGTGATATTGATTTAGAAACTCTGTTAGCATTACAGTTTTACTTTTACATGTGAGGTGTTATAAATCAATTATGACAAGACAAAATTCAGTCCTAGCCTAAGTGAATCCAGTTCTGTTAAAACAGATGGCATTGTGCACATTTAGTCAAAAATATTGAGTCTTTTCTGACAGGAAGAAAACTCTGGATGAAATACATGGGGTTACATCCACATGGAGGCAAGTGTTAAAACCAGGGCAAAAATCTTCATCTGGCATAAACTGGACTTCACTTGACTCGTGCAGAACTGTGACAATTTACACAAATCCAGGCTCTGTTCAAAACGGTCTGATTTGCAGAAACTGTGCCCCTGCAATTCCAATGGAAGACCATGTGAGCTGGGGTTGTTCTGCATTTCTGCAAGGGAAAAAATTCAAAGGCCCTTTTGTTGCCACTTAGCACATGTGCTGAGAAAGTGTAGAAAGTGTAGAATTAAGATCCCACTGACAGCATTATCAGCAATTTTATGTGTGGTACTTATTTATATTAGGTCCAAGCACAGTATGACTTGGATTGAGCCCCCTGCTAAGGAACCCTCATTATTTTTCTAACTTAGTCCTGTCACAAGCATAGTCTTATTTAGTCTTATTCACAATTGGAGAAGATATTTACAGTTCTGCTACTAATTCCATATAAGTCAAAGGTCTAGTTGTTTCAAATGAACACATGATAAAATATGGATAGTCTCCAGCACTTGCTGTGGCTCCACATGGATTTCTTCCATCACTTACACAGACTTTGGCTTCACTATTATACCTGTGCCCACCCCTTGGGTTTTTTCCTGGTTGTTGATGATGGTTGTTGTACCAGATCTGGAAAATCAAACCATTTGAAGAAAAAGCTCTCAAGTTGCCTTCTTCAACCCCAGCTGTATGATCCTGTCCTCTCCTTTTCCCAAGCACAAGCAATTGTGCCAGGACAGGAAACTGCTGAGCCAACTGGAAAAAAAAAATCACTTGTCTGCTAAGAATTTGGCTGCTCAGCTCCTTGACTGGCTCATTGTGGGTTTGATAGGTGCCAGAGCTAAGGGTAAGAGTGGGAGTGTGGCCAAAGGTGGAGGAATGTGGCCTTAGCCTCTAAGAGCCTGTTTCCTTCAGTTTAACTTAGCTTATACTGAAGAACTTCACCAAAGGACAATGCTGTCTGTAGCATACTTACTTCACTGTAATGGAAAAATCTTAGGTGGATTTTAACACCAACAACACAAGCATTGTAAGTAAATAGTAAAGCCTTTATTCTCGTTAAGAACAGCATTTTGAAAATAAAACATTTGCCCATGCTTTACAACCTTTGTAGTTTTGTATACTTATGTACAGTCATCATGGTACACATTGATTGTCTTGAAAATCCTTTAAAGATTTACTTAATAAGATACCAGTATGCAACAATCAGCGGAAAAAGGGTACGTTATAAAACACACGTTAATACATTTAATAAATATATATTAGCTATCAAAAATGAGCTTTAGCTCTCATCAATTAATAAAAAGCACCTGCTTTGTAATCATGTAAGTTGGTAGAATAGTCCAATTGTTTTATTATAAAAGCTACAATGCTCCCTTTTGTATGGCCTTTGGTTAGACCCAAGGCATCAAGCTCAAACAAAGCCAACCAAGATGCCTGTGTTTAGACTAAAAGCAGAAACTGCTTGTTCTATAGTATTTCATGTACCTTGTTTATAGAAACAATTGTATGTATTGAGAGTGTTCTTCTGAAGATGCTACATATTTTCTGGCAAGCGTCAAACACCCTCAACTCATCTGAAAGCATGAGAGGATCTTTAAAGTATGGCTTTGAACTCTCTTCCAACCATTGATCAAAAGCCAGTCATTGTAAATCTTAGTTTGGTAATAGTTTTTTCAGATGCTTTGTGATTTCATTTTTCTGCATGGAAACACCATGAGCACATAACCATCAAGGGACAACATAGTAGCTTTTATAGTATAAAAGCTAATTATAATTAGAACTCTGAAAGGCTTGTGCTTACTTACTTATTATGTTGTTCACAGATGCTCTACATTCTAGAAAACTTTCAAAAAAGGCAAAAGTAAATACTGTAACAAAAATATAAGTTAACATAAAGGTGCCTTTCTTCAATTACAGTTTTATTTGGGGCATTTTACATCACAGACTAGTTTACAAAAAAAGTTGCTTATTACTAATCGTATAAAGTTGGAAAATAAAAGACCCTCCTAACCTATTGCCACACCTTCACCACCACACATTAAACTCAATCCTGCTAATTTTTAATTTTGTGACTAGTCCTCATGACTAACCCAATGAGACTAGTCATGTGAGTAGCAGTTTGTAGGATCTGGCCATATCTTTGCATAAGGCCTTAAATTCCAAACAACTTCATCAGAAGCAGGATTGGGAATTCTACTTATCAATTCAGTCACATCTAGAAAAAGAAAAAAAAATGTTTCTTAAGATAACTGTATCTTGTACAGATTTTGTCCAAGGTGTGTAAAATGTGTATTATAATTCATAAATCTTGGTTGTAGCATGATAAACTTTTAAAAAGAAAGCTGTCCTACCATTTGTGCCATGGTCATCTTATATGTTTTTATGATACAGTTTTATGAGGGATTTTTTTAGTTGATTTTTAAAAGGAAAATTCTGCTGGCAAGTGATGGTAATAGGTTTTTGTATTGTTACAAATGGGTGGCTATCATTATCTTAAATACTCTTATTTGATCAAAGCTCTGCTTAAAACAAGCAAAATGTATTTCTAAGTCACTGGATAGCATGCAATATCCACCCCTACCCTACTTGGTTACTAAGGCCATCTAGTTACGTACAAAATGAAATAAACGATCTCTAAAACAAGCACATGCTTCCTTTGTCTCGAGGAGGGGAGGGCAGGGGGGAGCTAACATACTCCTTCACTCATGCATGACAGAAAAACATTGCTTCTGGAGGAGAAGGGATTTGAAATAAAACCCCATAAGATGATCATGGCAAGAATGGCAATATATATTTTTCCATATATATATACATATATCTGTGTGCAACATTTAAGGACTGGTCTTGCAGCCTCTGTACCTGTATGTAGGCCTACTGGTGTCGATGGGACTACTCGTGGGAGTACAAGTCTGCAGGACTAGATTCCTAATTCAGTAGAAATGGAGGTACATGAAGAATCAGGAAGACTCTTGAAAAATAAAAAGCTTGTCTTTCTTTTGCGTTATACACCAAGTAACTTCTTTCTGTGAAGCTACTAAGCTATTCAGTTATTTGTATATTTTATTTTTCAGTTTGAAAATATATATTTTTATTACAGCATATGCAAAGTTTAATTGTTATAAGTTTCCTATGCCTTCAAGTAAAAACAATTAGCTTTTAGTATCAAGGAAAGCTAAGATTAAGATTGGCCAAACAGTGAGGATACAATGATGTTTCAATGTCCGATATGCATTAAATGTTAAAGAACGGAATGATTGCTTCAACATAATGAAAAACCATGGCACAAAAAATGGGCAATGGGAACCTTTTAAATAACCTGGAGAAAACAAAACGCTTTGAGAAAGTCTGCCTTATATCAACCCAAGAAAATGGATGGGGAGAGGAGGAGTAGGGAAGAAACCACCTTAAATAAACAAAAACAACAACAAACCACCTCCATAATGGAGATTCTACTCTCTAGGCACTAAAATGCACAACCACATTTAAATGCACAAACAACTGCAGTCAAGGGGACTACTCATACGAACAGGGACTAGAAAGGGAGGTCTCGACCCTAACCTGCTTTTGAGTGTCTCCCAAAGGTGGTCAGTGCTCCTCAGCTGCCACCACACTCCCGCTGACCATCAGCCTGACCCAACGGGCTGGGCAGGGCAGCGGGGCTGTGCCTTTCATCCTCCAGCACAACGAACTGCTGCTGCAAATGCCAGTCACATTCCCTCCCAGCTGTCTTTGCCAAAGTATATCCCTGCAAGGTTTCACTGAACAGCTTTGCCTGCAGGAGACCTGGGAGTGTGTGGCTCTTTGCTCACACCCAGGGTTGAGGCTGCAATAACAGGGAATCCATCCCACAAGGTGGAGGAGAGCAGCCTCTCTGCTGGACCTACTCTTTTCCTCTCTGTCTCATGAAGCTCCATAACTCACATAGAACATATACAGACCTTTCATCCCTCCAGAACTGCATCTCCTAGACCAGCTTTTTGAAGAGCAGCGTATCAGCCTACAGCCTAATGGGAATTTAGTTGCCACAGAGTGACAATGCTTGACTACACATGGTGCTATGTGACTGTACAGTACAGCTACGTAATGAGCAAACAAGGTACTTCTCATGATGTTTGAAAGGGATGTTTGAAGGGAAAAGGAGCAAAATGGAAAGAAATCCTGCATGTTTTCACACTGTCGTGGCAACCTCTTGTGGCAACACAAATTAAGTTTAGGTGAGAGGAGGGTATTTTGCAAGCAACTGGCAAACACCAAAAATAGGCTTGCCCGGCACACAAGTCACAGACAAGAGAATATCTTACATTTCAGAATGCAATATCCCCTCTTCCAATTTAAGGTGTGCCTACTTCAATTTTAAGTTAGATTCAGCTTCATTTTTACAATTTTGTTTTTGCAATTCTCAGTTCAATGGTGTTCACATTTAGACAAAATCCTCTGTAGGATTTCGAAAGATCCTGGATGTTTTGTTGCTTTGTTCTGGTACTGTTATGGATTCCTTCCCTCAAAGACACACTGCCAGGAAACAACATCTGCAACAAGGATTCTTATTCTCTACAGCCTACAGCCTTTCACCAGAGGTGTCGTCCAGTGTAACTTGGCGGAGCAGTTGGTATCTGGAAATAAGGATAATAAACCCATAACTGAGAGATCTAGACTGTTCAAAAATCAGTGTTAATATGCTACATGTACATGACAGCTTTCCAGACGGTAGTGCTAGAGCAAAGTGATACAAAGAGACTCATCTTCCACCCATACAATGCATTTACGTCTCTGTAAAAGCCATGACTAAACATACACATTAATCTCTCAGTTTACTCTGATATTCTCCACTGAGCTTTGTGTCCACCTCAGAACAAAGAAAAACAAACAAAAAAGCCCTAAACCAAATTCTCAAGCTTCTCATCCTTAAACTGCCTTTTCCCTGAGCTGCACGTTTTGGTATCAGAAAACAGGCAGAGATGAATCCAAACATCAGAAGGATGCAATCCATTGATGACAACAAAGCAAAGCCTTTTCATTTTACTCAAGTTGACATGTTTCACATTGTCTTACCCACACAGGAGAATTCCTTTATCTAGTCCCTCATGTTCACTATAATCAACAAATACTTATTTCAAAACAAAACCAGACCTGTAATCAGTTCTTATTACTTATTTCAGACATAGAGTTTGAGTTATGGAATCAGCTCATGATTCAAAAGAAAGAAAGCCCAACTCACATGAGTATAAACTGACTCATGAGGAGATTTTTAAGAAGCATGTAGATATGCATGAAAAATGTGGGGATGAAAATTCCTCTTTTTCAACAGTATGCCTGCTAGATGAAATGTCTTAAGTGCAAATTACACATGATGTGAAAAACATTTAGAAAATCCGTTTGGCATCAGATCACTAAACCATTCTTACAACAACCAAGGTGCAGAAAAACAGGTCTATCAAAGAATTGAATGCCAAACTATTGCCTAAGGAAGAAAACCCAATGCTATTAACATGAAAATGTTCTACATTCCTCTTTTATGAATCCCTTTTCAGAGATGTATAAATCTGTAAATTACAAAGAATGATATACATTTTACAAGAACATGGAAGATACGTGAGAGACCACTATTATCTACAACAATTATTCTTACTTAAAGTAATGTAACTGGCCTGTAAACATTTGTATGACTCACATCATCTTGAAAAATACCAGGTTAGAAATGGTATCACTTAATAGTTATGTTAAATACCTTAACACAAATTAAATTTGAAAGGGCCATTGAATTTGTAGTCTCAAAAAAAAAAACTTAGTTCACTCAAGCTGCACTGCAAAGTCTGAATGGCCAAGTAAAGAAATGCAAAATACTTGGTAATTACATATTTTCTAGAGGGAAAGGAAGCATTACATGCAAACTTGCTGCCTGAATTTTCATTTATAGCTTTCCCCCTGCTGTGAATAAGCTAAGAGCAAGTTTTTCAATTAGTAGTATATCAGTGCATATCAAAGATTTCTTAAATCATCACATTTTGATACTTACAGTCCCACCATTTAGCACAACTGCCATCTCAGTTGGCTGATAAACATTGCTTCTAAAGGGTGCACTAGGTCGGCTTCCCAAACTGCCGTTTCGAAATCCTGCTGTTCTTAGCGCTGTGTTTAGAAGAGAGAGATCACTTAGAACATAATTGAAGCCGTAAAATCACAAAGTTATCTTACTTCCAGATTAGTTATTGGGAACTTTGCCACGGACATCAACTTTCATGTTACCATGCCAGTTTTCCCGTTGCTTTGGAACAGCTGTTTCTATTATAGAGTTTGGAATGGATCACAGAAGAATTGCTTTTACATAAAATTAACTGTTTGCTGTAGAACTGGAAAAAAATTAATGGAACCGAATTTTTGAAGCTTTCTTAATCTCATTTCAATGGGAGCTCAGTGTCTTCAGCCACTGAAGCTCTGATGTATCTTGCACAATGTATTTTGCAAAGTGCTTAGCATGTTGGTCTGGATACTGTGGGGTTAAGTAAAATGTATAACAATTTGCTTTCTATCAAATTCAGTGGACAGAGATCCAAAGCCTTGCTCAAGCCAGTAAGCATGCTCTCAGCCCCCTGAGCATTAATTCAGCATGACTAGCACATAAGGATTTTCCAGATGTTTCTGATTATATTTACTCTGAGAAACTAGAAAGATGGCGTAAATATTGCTTTCAAATAGCTTAAACATGGCAAATAACTGAAGCGAACAAGAAGACACTGATTCTCCTTTTGAATGATACCAGGAATATATCAGTATCTCTGTTAATTTTAGCACAATTTTGGGTTCAAGATGTATCTTCTGAATGAGAGATATGCTGCTTTCTCTCTAAACCAGTCTAGAGATTGGCACATACAAACTCCCTCTTTAATTTCAGGGGTAAATAATGGCTTCACTGAATTCAGATGTGGCCAGGGAACAGAGCTCATTTATCCGGGAGACATGTGTGGTTACAATGAGCAATACTCATCTGTCAGCTGGTAAATAGAAGCATGCCCAGTGCAGGCACCTGGGGCAAGAATTTCTCTTAGATTTAATTCTATGCTCTCTGGCAAAAATTGTGAATGAGCAAAGTTTACAAGAATTACAGCACAGACTTTAATGAAGCCAGATTTTAATATAGTTGTTCTGTGTAGAACAAGATTTACATGGATCCTTTTGCCATATGCTGTCCTCTACCCACTGCTACTCCACCCTTTGGGATCTGTGCACCAAGAGGAAGAACATTATTGATTTTGCATGGAAATTTAGGAATTCCACCCTGCAAATGCTCAGTTGTTGACTTCAGAGGCACATAGACTCTCATTTGCTCTATATTTTAAAATTATACATTTTTGCAGAACACAGAGAACAAATTATAAAAATGCCTAAACAGGAATTAAGTATTTTTTATTTTACATTTAACATCTCAGAGTCAGTAGCAACTTTTTTATTGTTGTTTGAATACATCTTGTGTGTAACGCACAAATGATTGCACTGGTATTTGCTAGTACACTTAAAGGAAAAAATCTTTATAATGAATACTGTCATTAAAATAAATGCCCAGGTTCATTTCAAAGCTAAAGAACCAGTAAATTTAATATCATATTAATAAATTCCCCTTCCCTATTACTGCAAACAGTCTAATTTTTTTGGTTTTAATATGAGAATCTGTGATAAAGCTGGCAGACAAAATACTCATTTTGGAATTTTTTTTATAACAGTGTTACCATATTTACTTTGACTTTTTTCACTAGTATAAAATACATCCACTTGCATAGGGTGTGTATAGGTAAAAAACAAGCAGTGCCAAGAAGATCTGAGCAAACGAGTCAAAGTCTTCTTTTAACACATATTTTAAATTTTGTTAACTTTGCTTTTAGGCATTGGCTGCGATGGTGACTTGTAGTACTAGAAGTTATTAAATGAAATTCCCCAGGTACTGGAGCTGCTCAGGTTTGGGTTTCCTGAAGCTCAACATTTCACATCCAGATTCTTCATGTATGAGGCAAATTTCTTTGCCTACAGAAGTTGCCCTACTGGTGTGCACTGCTCTTCCAGAGAGCACTGAGAACTCAGTCAACTGGCCTTTGCTCAGGGTTTCTAAAGACTTTACCAACATTTTCAAAAGACAGCTATGAAAATATCTCTTTTAAATAGATATTTCAATCTACCATATGAATATTAAAATCTCAGATTAGTATGCTGTTTAAATGATATGTAAAATACTAATTTTAAAATACTTTTGCTCTATTAATCCTTAATGTTATTCCTGGAATAGAACAGCTCTTGTTTTGATGTGCTACTTGAAGCTACATTTTTGCTAAGAAAGAAGGAAACGAGGGGGACATATGCTTATTTGAACCCATAGTTTAAAGATCGTTCAGATTCTTAAAATCTTAAAAAAGAGCAAAATTATGAATTTGTCTCATACACTATTAATGGTAATAACAAGAATTAATGGAAAATATATTTGTCCAGGCATATTTTCTATTTAAAGCTGACTATTTACTGTATTACAGTCAGGGTTTTTTGGCTATCTTGTCATCTAAAATTTTACAAGCAGTAATCTTCCTTTCTTAAACATCATCCTTACATATAATTGAAAAAAGTACCCTTCCATTAATTTCTAAAGTCTTAATGATGAATTCTCAAACTGAGGTTAATTGAATGGACTAAAGAAGAGAACATTCTCTACACACCTGCAGAGAGCCAATTTTTAATAGACTTCAGGTGCTTTACCACTGACAACCATCAGTTGATGTCAGTGATCTGACTTCAACTGACATTTCAGCAGCCGTAATACATGCATTGATTATTATTGCCTGTATTTACTTTAAGTCTCTACCATACCAGCAGGCTTTGTCTCCAAACCCTGTTGTCCCAAGTCTGTGCTTATAGAACCACTGCACAGGAATAATTAATCTGTTTTATTAAAAATTTCCACATGCTACAGGAATAGGAACGGCATACATTTATTATGACAAATATTAATAAGGGCATCAGATAAGAAAATCTGTTTTGTATTGTACTAAGATTCAGATAGATCAAAACAGAACATAAATTGCACTATAATAGACACTATAATGATTTTATAGCTATTATACATCTATTTCACTGAAAAACTTAATTACTGAATGATTAGATCAAAAAGGAGTTTCCAGTTCTTTTTTTAAATGCATGCATGAATGGGAATGATACAGACTGAACGACCCAATTTTGGTTTTAGATCTGCCTTAGTCAGAAATAGCTTCACTGAAGCTACTGCAGTTACCTTACTATGAAATTAATTTAATGGGGGATGTAGAACAGTAAAACCCCCCTCCCCCCAAACCAAAACACAGAAAAATAAGAGTGCCTTTAACAGTCCATAGTGCTGCTGCCTCTGTTGCTCTGGAACGTTAGTAATAGCAGCCATTCTTTTATCCATGACATTTTTGTTCTACCATTGCCCTTGTGGTATTTCTTACAAAACGTAGTTCCTTTCTGTTCAAAACTTCCATACTAGGAGACCTTTGAAGTTCCTGCTAAAAACTGAAAGGAAAAATGCCTTCCTGATCCCACATTGTGCAAACAAGATTGCCGCTTTCCTACGCGCCTGGTCTGCACCCAGAGGAAACATCCAACCCAGGGAGTATCAAAGACACATACGGATGAGCAGGAAAGTGAAATGCCTGGAAAACGTGCCCCAGGCCTTATTTTGGGGACTGCCAAAGTTATGTGGCAACTACTGCCTGGGATACCAAGCCAGTATTCTTCTCAATATTCACTCTCAGTGAGAGTGAATAAAAATCATTGGGACTAATAACAAAATCCTTTATCCAAGCGTGAGACGGCACCAGAGCACAACCCCCTACACAACACATTCAGGCTCCTGCTTCCCATCCTGGGTTAAACATTCAGCAATGCTTTGGATCTCTTAAGCACTCAGCTGTTGCTGGTTCTTTCAGCAATCACTCAAAAACATTTTCGCTGGAAATTTTAATGATGTGTCATCTCACATCGTTCTACGACAAGGAAAGCAAATTACTTCGAAACCTCTAAGAAACCTCAGACGTTAAAGCCTTCAGAACAAAGGCTGTCTTTGAACTTGTCTATAAGCCACTTGGCATTTTTTCCCCCCCAGTGACACCAAGTGGCATTAAATCCATTTTAATGGAAAAATAATTAATAATAATTATTTTGTTGCTGAAGAGACTGAACACTTTGTAACACAGACCACTTTATTTTTACAATGGTTTTGCGAAAATATTTTGTATTAAATGTTAACTGCTAATGACAAAAATGTCATTTAAACTATTTAAAATAGAGGCTATTTTTTCAACAGTGATTTTTTTTTTATTTCACTGTTTGCATTGCATTTGAAATTGTTTTTTGAAGTAAAAACAATGTGCAGAAGAATCATTTTAACCTAATACATAGATCTTCTGCATTTTTTTCCCTCACTAGGTGATACCTGAACGAAAATTGTAGAAGGGGACAACATATAGTGTGCAAAATATCACATTTCTAATTACCTCTGTTTTGAAGGCCGGAAAAAGGTCTCCTACACAGAGTTTTCTTGACTACTATAGAAAAATATAGTTCTCTATAGCAAATTCTTACCTGCATTATGTTCATCCATTGAAAAGGCTTTATTTTCCATGTAGCTCCGAGGAAGCTGTATATCTTCCTCAAAAGCAGTTTCACGCATCCTTGGCTGTGAAGTATCAAAATAATTGGGAGTGTTTTCCTGCTGTGATGGAAGAATGGTACAGTGGACCTCTGGGATGGCATGAAAAATAACAAACACCCAACCACTGGACACCAGTGCAATAGCCAGAGTGGGATCACTCCATTTGTCTCTTCTCTGTAGCTCAGCATTACCGAAGAGGTACATAGTCATCCAGGCCACCCAAATCAGAATGGAAAATAAAAGGGTTATAATGAGGCATACTCCGTTTTTCTTCCACTTCTTAAACTTTCCACAGAGAGTGAAAAACGAGAATCCCATGGTAAATACCATCAGGAACATAACGTAAATCGAAGCCATGGCAAAATCCATTGGTTCGTAGCTGCAGGCCAACTTGTTATCTCTGACAATCGTCAGTATTAACCACTCGGTTGCGATAATGACCTGAACGAGCATCAGGCAGATCGCCACCCCAGCTAGATGCCAGCCAGATGGGCTCTTCCCATGTCGAACCAGTCTGCGAAGTCTCCAGGCTTGAGCTAGCAAGCACGAGAAGCACAAAGCAAACATAACTCCCCACAGAAATCTTCGGGTAGAGCACACCATTTCATCTTCTTGTATGATGAAAGCAAACGTCAGCCCAAAGAGTCCCAGAGTCCCAAAGAGGAAGAGAAAGTGCATTCCCAGGGGGCTCTTCTTCTCTTTGTCCTTGATGAAGGGCAGCCTCACCAGCAAAATCACCATCAGCAGCAATGTGGTCAGCACACCTGCCCCCGCAACAGCCTCCACCACAATCCCCCAAATGGCATCCAGGTCACACAGGTAAATGTACTGAGGGAGAAGATCCAGTCCACATCCTCTCGGTGTGCTGGAGTTTTCTGAAGAGCCATAGCTGATCACAAAGAGGAGGAAGAAACCGATGGCTGGGTAGGTTTTCATTTTTCTGTCTGAGACAACAAAATATTTGTTTAGCTAGATCTCACTTTGGAGGATTTCACAGTAACTGGATGCACAGCTTGTTTCAGTAGCCCATGTTTACTGTTTTTGCACTGGATTTGTGGCTGGCACAGCCTACTCCCAGCCCCCTTCCTTGCCCTCCCAGAAGCTGCTTCTGCCTGTTGTACTCAGAATGCAAACTGACTCATTACTCTGTTTGCACAGATTGAAAGGAACATTTCCAAACTCTGACCATGCAAATATCCTAAAGCGCAGCCAGAAGAAATTATGTATCCTGTTGCAAAATAATACATTATTTACAGTACTTAGATACTTACTACCCGTCCAAAATTAATAACCCATTCAAATTCAGGTACTTAAATTATGCGTAAGTTGCACCGGGCCTGATGCAAATATAAGCTATACCACAATTAGACTGTTCCATGGCCTTACTCCTTTTACTGGAACAAAGGCAGAAAGAAAAACACTTTTTTAAATTATTATTGTTTAAAGGATAAAGCAGTCCAAGGAAAACCTACATTGTGTTTTGTTTTGCTTTTTTTTAAGAAGGAAAATCTTTTTCATGCTTGGTCAATTATACACAGGCAGTTGTAATATTCACTTCTTTCATCCTCTTCCAAAGCCCAGGTATTAGACTACATTTGCAGGTGGGAATGGTTGGCTGGAAAAATTTCATATTCTGTGACAATGGTGCACACATGCAGTGTCATCAATCAACTAATCAAAAATGAATGACTCATTGTTCTTCTTAGCAAGTCCAAAGCCAAAGGAAACAAATAACAAAAAACAGAGCATCACTTTCCCTGATCCAGAGAGTATAAACAATGGTAAACTCTTCAGGAACACAACACATTCCACTTGACCATCAGAACCAGAAGCCTGGACAAATCCCAACTAAGGTTTAGGAAGAGCATGAGTTAGGTGCTTTAAAAATACACGTATAATGGCATTTGCTTATATTAAGCAAAGCAGGGCAAAGAAGGATGTTAAAAATGTAACCTTTATCTGCCCAGTGCCTGGGCCATGGCTGCCCTGTAAGGGCAAACACTGTGTGAACCACATATGAAACCTGACGCTGGCAACCTTCACTTGCAGTTAGTGCTGCAGGTTCCAGCAGGATTTTGTTCATTGATGTGAGCAACATGCCAGAGCAAAAGTGCTCAGAGCAAGACTCACTTTTATAGTATGACCATGAGAAGAAAAACACCATATAAACAGACAGTAATGGTAGTCAATGTGAGTCATGGCTCATGTGACATGTTTAGGATACAAAGTGAAAAGCAGAGAAACTATTAGTAGCTCTTTTGTAAGTTGAACAACAACCCTAAATGGTTACCCATCCGAAGATATTTCATAGAACAGAACTGCATTTAATGAAAACTTCATCATGGGAGTTGAAAATGGTTTCAAGTAACAGTGCAAGGTTGTTGTGTTGAGCACAACTGGTCATAACCAACACAAAAACTATTTACATAGACTGTCCAAAACTGTACAGCGTCTCTTACAACTGAGAAATACGGATTTTCTTCCTGTGCATTACAGTCCTGTAATGACCAAAGCTAAATCTTGAGGATCTCAATCTTCAAACTAATGCTTTACTGTATAATGACCAATATCCAATTTTGGCCTCTGCCAAATTACAACACTCATAATGTTTCCTATTAGAGGCACCAAACCAGCAAATGTGCTAATATATAAATGCATAATGACTCTGTGGCCTTCACTCACACAGCAGACAAAACATCCTAGTACAAACCTCCATCTCAGAAAGGGAAGCTGTGACCTGTGATCTGGGCTTTGACAAACAGGTAAAGGGTAATCGACAGGGACTGCCTCTGCCCATAGAAATTATCCTATCTTTGCACTACTGAAGGGGCTGCAATGTCCTAACGATGCAATGACCTGCAGGTAATGACAAATTAGTTGTTTTTTTCTACCCATCTGTAATTTACGTTATGATTAATTGGTACAAGGTGAATTGGTAGAATAAGTACTTGTTTATATCTGATTTGTGTAACAGGTTTCTCAATGACTCTGTCACAAGATGTGTGCTAAAAACACTCTTCACAAACAGAAAACTAATCATCAGTGAAATATATTCATTTTTGTATCGAACATGGTTAGACTCAATAAATCTCCCTGCCCTATGAGTACATCATTAACTAGAAGGAAACATTCTGAAAATATTTCTGCAGTTCCTTCTATGCACAGGCAATTCCTACTTCCACTAGTGAATTTACTCTTTAGAGTATCTGAAATGTCCTAAAAATGTGAAATAGTCAGTGTCTCCTGACACAAACAAAGGGAATCCATTGGGATCTACTAAGGCAACGCTGCAAACCAGTGGTATCATTTCAAGAAGCAGGAGGTCATGTGGAAAATGATTTAAAACTCATTCTAAATGTCACCCAAACTGGAAACAATAAACAATAAATGAGGGTCATGTTAATTTTCCACTATCCCATCACTTACAAACTATGATAAGCGTGGACTAAATCGCTTTCAATACAAGCTTTGTTTATTAGGTATTGTCCAGAGACCTGGGGGTCAATGAATTAAGTGCAAGTATCCCCAGTTCTAAGACATTTTCCAGTTTTCTGGTTACTTTATTCACGTCATGTAACCCTCATGTGATTGAGCTATTCTAGGACAGTCTGTTTCCATGGAGATTGTGCTGCATGGGTAAGCAGTCATATTGTCAGCCCATCATTTGTTTCCTCTTCCTATTTGGAAGTGTTTGGGAGGGGGAGGAAGGGAGGGTTAATGAATTTGAGTATTTCTCCCTCCACGAAAAAGTGGTTTGTTTTGGAACAAAGGGGGAATTAACCTCTGACAAAATACACTGAGAATTCAGACAAAATATATATTCTGAAATACAGAGGTGTTCAACTCAGGAGGAGTTTTCCCAAGTTACTTCCATCTGTGAAATTACTTTTGGGAAAGCTGATGGAGATAAACAGTGGTCTCTCAGAAAGGTCCTAGACAGTCATAGTACTGACCAAGAAACCTCTAGGACTGCTGACGAATATTCCTGGTGTGAAATCATTTTCTTCCAAATGCCAGTAAGTCTCACTAAACACTAGATCCTGCCCAGACCAAAGCTTGTGAGAGAGCTCAAAGTCTCCAAAGGAGGAATCTTTTCCTCCCCACTGCTATCAATATAGCAGTTTATTTCCAACATCTTTACTATGTGTTTCTGCCTGACTGGGTAAAAACTGACAATAACCATCAACTCCCTGTGACAATACCAGCCAAAAAATCCCCTTTCTCGTGCTGGGACTTAGCTTTGAACACAGACAGTCATAAAAACAAGGGAAAACACTGCATTACAACATAAAAGTTTCATAAGGGAATACCACAACTTTAACTAAAACCACAGACTGAATAATTTTAAGGGAAAACTATAAGGGTCTTTTTTTTTTCAGAAAAGCTGCTTTGGAAAAAAGAAATATATCAATATAGGGGTTTTATTAAAATAGTGTCTTCCTCAAGCCTGTGCAGTGGACAGGAAGACAGAGTGAGTCTCTTGAGATTTTGTAGTAGAATCTGTCTGCATGTTCTTGCTGGTAGTTACCTAAATCAGTAACTGTAGAGGAGGAGTATTTTTACATCTTTATATCTAGATTAGCTCCTACCAAAGTTATGCAACCTCACAGCAGTAACAATAGCGCTCTTTCTGGCTGGCACTTCATTTCTATTGCCAGAGAACTACAGCAATAATACTACAGGAATGCCACAGAAACATTCCAGCACAGATACAGCAAGTGCCACCGATACATCCCCCGCATAGCTGAATAAACTGGTAAGACAGAAGGAATCAACTTGAGATGTGGTTCCCCCCCCCNCCCCCCCTCCAGATTACTGTCCAAAATTTTATTTCAGTAAAGCTATTAAGGTAACATACCTGAACCCACAGCAATTAAGAGCACTTAAAATAAATCAATGAGCCTTACACATTTCAGGCAAAAGCAGCAAACAATTTGCAGGACAGCTTCAAATCCAGTACTCAGTTTTTGGCTCAAAATCTGCTCTCAGTGATAGCTGTAATAACTCCACTATTTTCAACAAAGTCCCTTGCATTACATTATCTGGCGTAGAGTCACTACAGAAATTGCAGACACAAAGTTGCCCCAGTGGATATGAAGTACAATTACAAGCAACTAAGCAGAAACAGAAAATCTCAGAGTTGTCATCAAAAAGTTGTCAAGGTTAAAAATCAATGAGGCTTTCTGTAGCTAAAGTCTTCTGACGAAAGCTTGCAAATATATGGTCAAAAAAGATACTGCTGTATGCTGCTACTGAATATATATATTGAGAATTAATCTGTAATTGTGCAAAGATTTAGGGTTAGGCTATTCATGGATAGATGTTTTACTTGTTCCTGTATCCTAACATTAGTCAATGGACACAGGAAAATGCATCCAATCACAGAGAAGAAAAACAATTTAGTAAATATAAGCAATAGTAGCACAAATAGTAACCTGCCTGTCACACATGCAGAAGGCTGGCTCACTGTAAAATTTCCAAAAGAAAACCACCCCCACCACGAAGTGTTGAGGAGAGATGCTAGTGAGTGAGGAATTAATCACAACACAGGATCTCTGCCAGCTGCTTTTGATCAGATCTGAAGAATGAGCTTCAGGACTGATAACAGAGCAGCAACAGCCAAGTTGAGATCAGACTACTCAAGAGACGTGTGTTTTTCCAGAATAGTAATTAATAGTGCAATTGTGCTTTGTAGGCAAAAATACAGCAGTGATTTTGACAGCCCCTGCATTAGATGCACATCATACTCTGTACAGTCTCCTAGTTACAGAAAGCAAGACCCCACGCCAAAAAGGACAAATAGAAAAAGTGCTGTCTTCATTTAGAAATATTTTGTAATGCTGAATATAATAGGAAATGATCTTTCTAATGTCCTAGGTGCTCACAATGCCCTTAAGTCAGAATCTGTGTATTGCCTGTGCCTAGATACTTCTGATGATAGTGCCTGGTGCAGATTTCACAACCGACAGCAATCAGTGACAGCAACCAATGTTTTTATTTTCTTTGCTAACTCTCGGATTGTTTCTATTTATGTCACAGCCTTCTAACAGATGGGTTCTGTCACCTGATTTCTCCTGGTGCAGTGAGAGAACACCTCAACCCCGATATTCCCTGCGGGTAAGCGGCAACCGTGGCCCCGATAAACAGCTACTCGGTACTAGCGCCGCTCACCAACCTGGGGGTACGGGTTGAGCGCGCAGGAAATCCTGTTAGCCTTGGGATAAACATTAGGGCAGGTGTAAACAAAGGGTTCACATAAGTGCTAAATCCTATCACTGCGTGGCTTTGCGGAGAGGTAACACACAGACAGGGCTTTTACTGACTAGAGAGAAAACTGCTCCGCACCCGCACCCAGCCGAGGCTCCCGCCGACCCCGGGACCGGACAACGGCGGCGAGGGGCCAAGAAAAGCCTCATCCTCCTCGGCCTGGACCTCATTACTGCTGCCCTTGAGGTCCCGCTGGGGAATACGATGAGGTGCCGGGCTTGGCTGTAACTACCCCGCGTACGAGCGCGGTGCGAAACCAAGCGGCCCCTCCGTGCGGCCGGTACGCGGCTGCCTCCTCTCCGGGCTCCCCTTAATCCGTGGCAGCCTCCGCCTCCTCCTCCTCTCGGACGATGCCTATCCCGCTCCAGCCTCCCCTCTTTTGTCCCTTCGCTCATTTCTCTCTTCGGTTTCTTTTCCCCGTCTCTCCCTCCACCGCCTGTCCTCGGCTCTTCTTCCCCATCCTGGGAACTCCACTACCCTCCTCGCCAGCCTTCCGCCCCGCTCCCCGCCGCGCAGCACAGCCCCCTGTTCCANCCCCCCCCATCCTGCCCTATATCCCGTCTAATCCCCCCCGGACTCCTATATCCAGCCTGTTGTCTGCTGGCGGCCACCGGGCTAATTCTGCGGGCAGCGCAGGACGCAGACCCGGGCGAGCGGCTCCACTGTGCCTCCCCCGTCCGCAGCGCTGCCCCGGGAGCAGCCCCCGGGAGCCGGGGACCGGTGTCTCCCCGCCCGCCGTCCCGCCGCCGGCTCACCCGCTG